>PVIJ01000095.1:0-68782 GCA_004024925.1 Scalopus aquaticus
TAGTGGCTGGACCAGTTCACATTCCCACCAGCAGTGTAGAAGAGTTCCTTTTTCTCCACATCCTTTCCAGCATTTGTTGTTGCCTGTATTTTTAATGTGTGCCATCCTCTCAGGTGTGAGGTGGTATCTCATAGTGGTTTTGATTTGCATTTCCTTGATTATAAGTGATGTTGAGCATTTTTTCATGTATCTGTTGGCCCCTTGTGTTCTTTTCTACTCCATTTTGTGCCCTTATCCTCCCCTCCCCATCCCCCAACCCGCTGAGTCTCTCTCTCCTATTTGGTTTCCTTATAGTCCTGTTATAAGTGAAACCATTTGATATTTTTCTCTTTCTGGCTTATTTCACTGAGTATGATCCCCTCTAATTCTATCCATGTTGCTGCAAATTGCAAACTTACTGAAGGAGTCACTGTTTTCCCAGCCTAGTTTACCTACCTGATACATGCTAGCAATTGTGAAGACATCGGCCAAGGGAATCAGTACACGTGCTACCAAATCAGCCATCCTGTTACCAAAGCAAGTATTTGCTATGGAGTGTAAAGGTCAACTTAAACTATCCTCCACTCATCAAATCATACCTAGTAGAGTCATTAAAAACATTTCAGTAAACCATGAACCTCCTAGAAGATGGTGGTCCCAATAGGCTGTACCAATGCCTAGGTGTACTGTAGGTGATGCATTGCAAGTTTGTGTAATTACACGCGATGACATTTACCCATTGATGAAGTCATCCAGTGGTGCAGTTCTCAGAATGCATCTCTGTCTTTATGCCCTGTGTGACTGCCATTCACATTTGGTAAGGTAATGCTTAAAATGTTCACACACCAGTGACCTGTGACCCAATGTGCCACAAAAAAAGGTTTAAATAAAAGTAAACAAATAGGAGAATAATTCCTTTTATAGAGAAACAGACATTGCCAATCTACCCCTAAGATGAAAATTCCCTGATCCAGGCACATCAAGTTATAAGACTTCTGAATTTAAGTGGCCCATACTAGAAAGAATGCTTTATTAAATAATTTAGAATTTATAGGAAAGGTCAAAATTCAGATACTCTTGTTATCCAGGAATTCAAAAATACAAGGCTTTTGAAAATATCTGGAGGATTGACACAGCTTATGAAAAATGTGGCCTTCTCTAGTGGCCTAGGGGTTAAGTGTCAGCGCCCTCACCACTACAGCCCGAGTTCCCCAGCCAGGGAGCTAACCCACATATGGCACAGCAGACCTCTCATGTCTTGCCCAGTGATTCCCTCAGCAGTGTATCTCAGTAGATTTGCCTGTTCTGCTCCACACTCTGCCTCTGGTGAATCCTCTCAACACCCCCCACCCCCCGCATACCTCTTACCTACACCCCAGTTCTTCTACCCCCCCAAAAAAGAAAAACTTGTAGAAGAGTGACAGAATCATATGTTTCTGTTAAGATGATAGGATGAAGGAAGTACTTTTGGAAGCTCAAGTGCGCTCTCTCTCTCTCTCTCTCTCTCTCTCTCTCGTTAAAAAGATTTATTTATTTTTGTGTAGAAGAACTGGGGTATAGGCCAGAGGTGCAGGAGGTTGGTGAGAACATTCACCAGAGACAGAGTGGGGAGCAGAACAGGCAGATCTACTGAAATGCACTGCTGAGGGGAGCAGTGGGTGAGACAGGAGAGGTCTGCTGCACCATGTGGGTCAGCTCCCTGGCTGGGGATCAAACTCAAGCAGCAGTGAGAATAGCGCTGAGACTTAACCCCTTAGCCACTAGAAAGGCATGCTCTCACTCTGCGCACGCGCTCTCTCTCTCTCTCTGTATGTGTGCGTGTGTGTGTGTGTGTGTTTTGTTCCCTCTTTCACTCATTGACCCTTCTCCCTTCATTGAGCATCCATCTGAGGTCAAGAACCCTCCATAAGGCACTTCTAGGCAGTTCATTCATCTTTTTAAACTTTCAGATCTGTGGAACTCAGAAGCACAATTCTCTCTCCCACATGGACTTAGCCCTGATTTCACACTGGGAAGCAACGTGAGAATTTCCTGTTTCCTCTCATGCTCCTTCCTTCTTTCCTTTCTTATCAGTTACCACTTCTTTCTGGAGTCTCAGGTTCAGGGCCAAGCTCTAGGTTGGCCTTCATTTCTTTCCTCCAGGCAAGTAGCTGCATCCTCCCTCCCCGACAGTAGAGGGCACCAGAAGACCACAACCCCATGTAAGTCTGAGGCTTAAGGCCTTTTCATATGGAGCAGGAAATGGACAAGTGGTTTTGGGTGATAATGGGGTTTTCTCATTTTTCATTTCTTTATATCACTAGTAACACACTTTTGGCATAACTGAAAAATGAACTTATTCTTTCCTCCCCCCCCCCCCATCATGACCACTGACATTTTACATCTATTTCACATACATTCTCCTCTCTGTTGATTCCAGGAACTATTTTTTCCTATAATGCAATTACTAGAATTATCTATGGGGAATATAAAAATCCTAAGATGCCACAAGTTCCCGGGATTCCTCCTCTACTCACCTCCATGGGCTGACCCTCCACCTACTAGCTCATTTTATTGAAAGCCTGAAAAATGAAACCATTTAGAAAGAAGATATCCTCTGAATTTCATAATGCACTTGAAAATTTGTCTTTTGGTTGATGTGTTGTTTGGCACATCCATGGTTTATTTTTTATTTTTCATTTTAAATTTTTGGGATTATATTTTTGCTCCTCCATATGTACACATGTTCCACTAGGCCTCCATCAAACCGCCCATGCCAAAGTCCTATCTCCCTCCCTTCCCTTCTCCTTCCTCTCCTTCTTGTTTCCTCTGATAATTATTAAATTCTTCCATTAAGTCCAAGATTTATTACTGCTATATATTACCTGTGTATATTTTTCAGTTTTTTATATTCCAGAGACCAGTGAAACCATCAGATAATTCTTTCACTTTCTGACATATTTCACTTAACATAATCACCTTAAAGTCTATTTTACCCCAAAGGTACTATTTAATCTTTTCTTTTTCACACCCATGTAGTATTCCATTGAATATATATTCCACAATTTCTTTATCCATTCATCTGTTGGAGGGTACTTAGATTGGTTCCATGACTTGGCAATTGTGGACAGTACTACTATGAACACAGGCATATATAATTCTTTTTGTATTAGAGTTTTTCTGTAGATTTGTGATTTTAAATGTTTGTGGATGTCTGTTGTAGGAATGGATTGTGATTTGGCTGCATTTACACTATTTACCATCTCAAATAAGCTTTTTACTGCCAAAAACACAAAAAGAAGAGAAAGGGGAAATTGTTTGGGCCAACTATCTCTGGCTGCTATGGAAAATTCAGAGACCAAAGCTTCCACAGCCAGAAACAACATTTTTCTCTTGGTAGGGATTCTCCAGTTTAGTCATTGCCATTAACGCCTGTGAATGTGGTTTAAGTACCAAACATTTTATATTCAGCCAACATACAATGAGCCATATTTTCTAGAAGGCAGGGAATGCCAGAGAAAGAAGGGACAAAGATCATCCTCTGCTGTACAATAATTTAAAAAATAGAAGTCCAGAAGCCAAAGGTCATTCATTCTGTTGGATCTTATTTTTTCTCTATTTGTGGTTCTTTCTCCCAATTCTACTTTTCTTGCTAGCTAATATAACCTGTGAGGGAAATTATATTTTCTTAGGTTCTTCTAAGGGTGAAGGTAGGCAACTCTAATCAAATTACCTATCTAGCTGTCTATCTTTCTGCCTGTCTGTCTGCCTGCCTGCCAACTTAACCTACCTATTGCCATCATCTCTTTCTTGGAGAGAAATGGCTCGTGGTTTTTTTTTTTTTTTTTTTTTTTGGTTTTTTTTTTCTTGCCAACAGAGGGTGCCCTATGAGCAGGAATTTCCCCTTCTAGACCAAGTTAGTCAGAAAAAATAGGCCAGTACTAAACAGATCACTGGAGATGTGAACAACCAACAGAAACTGCCCACCCTCAGAAAGCCTCAGCTTAGTAGGGTGGCAGAACCCAGGCTCTTCCTGCTTTGCCCGTTAGACTAACCCCCGTCTCCTCCTGCGTCTGCCTCTCCACAGTTTCATGTGCATACTCACGCTGCCCTCTGCTTGAAATGCCTTTTCCTTTCTTCCTCTGGAAAACTTCTAACCTTAGGTGGGAGTCCTAAACTGTTCTCTTACTTTTCAATCTCTCTGTATCTGTATTCCAGAACTTTCACATTATTTCATTGTGTCCCAATGCCTGGATTGTGAGACCCTGTTTTTACTGGATCATGTCATCTCATTATTATCCCTAGTGCTGAGCTCCATGTGAGGCAGGCAATAAGTGCCTGATGAATGTTGGTTGATAGATGAACACACAAGTTAATACAGTTAATCACAATTGTTTACTGACTAGGGACTCATCCCGATGGGTGTGGTTATTTGAGAAAGTCTTAAAACTATAGCTTTATTGATTTTGCTTTTCCTGATTAATTACTTGGAAGAAAATGTATTTTTGTAAAGAAATGTAGGCAAAGACACATAAAGAATGTTAATCAAAATGTACAATGAACTCTTAAAGTTCAACACTAAGAAAACAAACAACCCAATTAAAAAATGGGTAACAGAGACCTTAATGGACATCTCACCAAGTGAGATATACTGCTCTATATATACAGATGACAAATAAGCATATGAAAAAATCACTGTACATCATAGGCAGGGAAATGCAAATTAAGATAACACTGAGCTACCTCTACACAGTTATTAGAATGGCCAAAACCTGAAACAATGATAACACCAAATGCTGACCGGGAGAACAGGAGCTCTCATTGATTGCTAGTGGGAACTCATTCATATACCATTGCTAGATGCAAAATGGTACAACCACTTTGGAAGACAATATGGCAGTTTCTTACAAAGCAAAGCATCCTCTGACCATATGGTGCAGTAATTGTATTCCTTGGTATTTACTCAAAGTAGGTGAAAATTTTGTCCTCTCAAAAATCTGCTCATGGATATTTATAGCAGTTTCACTCACAATTCCCAAAACCAAAGCAACAGATATGTCCTTCAGTAGGTGAATAGATAAGCTGTAATATGTTGAGACAGTAGAGTATTATTCAGGGGTGACATCACCCAGATGGAGATATAAGTGGTTCCTGACTTGGTTCCCCCTCACAAGAACAACTAACAACTGTTCATAGAGGAGACACCACTGAGGGAATCCTAGAACGTGGGGATGAGGCTGATGCACCCCTTGTACTACAGAGACTAAGACAGACCCCAGGAGAAAGAGGAACCGACACATTGACCACACTGCTTCTCATCTAGGCCAGCACCACACGGACTAGAGAGGCATGATGGCCTGACCCTGTGAGACAATGGGCAAATAGAGCCCAGGGGGACATCAAGTTGCCCCAGCACTGTGATTCACTTCTTAGAAGCCCTTACCCTGGTCTCTTCCACTGGGACTGCAGAGGAATCCATGGGACTGTACCAATGGGAATCTGATTATGATGAGAAAGGGGGAGGAGCTTGCAGCAATCAGAAAGAGGATCTTCACAGACGGAGTTCCCCCCTGCAGGGTCCAAGGAGTTGTCCCAACCAGCAGCTTTATTCAACTGTAGAATCAAATTGATAGTGCTATCTGAACAGTGCCTGGCCAGGCCAGCTGTTGAGTATATATAGTCCCTGGAATAGGATACAGCACTAAAATGAAATGAGCTTCTATGCCATAAGTCACGAAGGAAGTCTAAATACATATTACAAAGTGAAACACACCAACCTGAAAAGTTTACCTACTGTTTTTTTCCAACCATATGACATTCTGAAAAAGGTAAAATTATGCAGACAATGTGATTAGTGGTTGCCCCAGGCCAGGGTTTGGTTGGGGTCACAGGAAGGTGAGTAAGTAGAACACAGAGGATTTTAGAGCAGTGAAAATATTGTGTAAGATTATAATGATGGTAATATGTTCTTATAGATTTGCTTAAGCCCACAGAATGTACAGCACGGAGAACGAGCTCTGAGGTGCACTGCAGACTTAGGGTGACTATAATGTCTCAATGTAGGTTCATCCTTGGTGAAAATGCCTCACTCTAGTACCAATGTTGATAAGGGAACAGGCTTTGCACCCGTCAGGGCTGGGGACCTTGGGATCTCTCTGTGCCTTCCTCTCAATTTTGTTATCAACCTAAGAATGATCTGAATAGTCTTTAAAAAAAGAAATGTAGCCAAGGAGTTTTGGATGAAGAACTAGGACATATGAGTAGAACTCAAGTTCCACCATATACCCTTTGATGACTTTGGGTGTCGCTTAACCTCCCCGGATTTTAGTAGCCTCCTTTGTACCATTAGAGGATTCTTTCAGAGATCTGCTCTGGGTCTTTCTAGCACTAACTATTTAAAATTGCATGAAAAAGAATTCACAGGCATTGATATTTAGTCAAAGGGAAAAAAGACATATTGGTCAGAACTATCCTTTTCTGGTTTTCTCTAATTGCGGTATATAAGAGCTATCCAAGCACAGATGTTAAAATGCTGAATGTGGTTCATTAAAACAAAACAAAACCCTAGTTGGCTTTGAAAATAATCAGCTGAATTTTGCTCAACAATTTATAACTAATGTCCTGTTAAAAGAATTTTATACAATAATTAAGCCTAACTTTTCCTCCTATGCAAGTTAGCTTATGTGGATACAGCCCAGCTATGGCAGATGAGATTTCATCTTTGAGTACATCGTTGGGTGCCATCTTGTTGAGCCAATTGAGACTGTTTCCAATGTGGTACATAAATGATTCCAAGTCAGTTCTTTGGGGACAAGGTGTTTAACTGAAAACTCACCCTCAAACTGAAAGCTGAGCTCATCCCCAAAGCCCCAGTGAAGGAAGAGAAACAAAAGGAGAAAGTTTGATCTAAAAACAGCAAAGCTTTATAAATCCTCCATAAGGATCTCTAAACTCCACAGGGATTTGGCAAAAGATCACTTGGATAGATTTCATGTGAAGATGATAGGAATATAACTTGGTTTTCCAGAGATTGCCTGGGGAAGTAAAGGTCAGTGAAAGTTGGGGGCGTTGGAAGATGATTGCATGTCAGTTCAGTTCAAGCATGTGAAAACAGTCAGGTTGAAAAGAGTCAGTGTTGCTCTCCAGTCTCAGAACTCCCAATGGGTTTGCACTGCCATTTTCCAACGAAGCCCTGGGGCTCTCCTTCAGCCATTAAAGACTTAGTGGGGGCAAAAGGTTTTCTGCTTAGCAATTGGGATGGAAATCTAAGAGGACATAGAGCCATTATATTGCAGGTGGCTTCACGAAGCAGTTAGAAATATAAGAAAGCAAAACTATTTGGATATGCAAATCTTTATTTAGGAATTGTTCAGGAGAAAAGGAAAAGTGAGAAAATGTTTTTTATCTTCCTTACTTAGACAAATTTCACAAAAGATTCAGGTAGCCAGGCCCAGGGAACAAAGCACAGGTATCCTGTTCGGGCCTATCCAGTAATAATAATATAATTTTCCTGATTCTTTCATGGTCATTACCATGTTTCAGATCTTCTGGACTTTCAGATTCCATTTCTCTTTCCTACCAACATGTCCTTCTAAATGAAGATATCTTCTTACTCAGTTCTTTATCAACCTTCTCTGGAACTCCATTGTTTGTAAACTAAAGGCAGAACCTCTCAGTCCGGCAAGGACCTCCAGAATGCCAATTCTGCCTGCCTTTCCCCTCTCTCCTGAAAATTCACCCATTCATCAAATTTCCTATTGTTCCCTTTTCAAGTGGCAGTCTCAGGGATTCACACCTCTGCCTTCTTAAATGCCCTCCTGTTACCCATAAATTCTTCAAATTTTGTTCCCATTGTTACCTTCTTTGGAACTTTTTACATTTTCCCAAACCAGTGTCCTTAGACCTCGTGTGCTGGCCTAGCATTGTGTACACACAGTCTCCCATTTTTATTTTGATTTCTCTTTTCTGAACTAGATTTTGACCATTGAATATTTACCTTAGTGTTCCAAATTCCTAGCAGTGTCAGTCATATGATTGATGGACAATAAATATTTGTGGAGCAAGTGAATTTCTTGGTATTTAAGTTTTGGTTTTAATAGGCAGGGATGTTACTTCATATCAACTACATATTGAGAGAAATAAATGATAAAGGAAAATATCACATTATTTTCCCTTTTGAAATCCAACTCTCTTTTTGTATGGATTATTTTTACTTGCACATCAGTACTCAGTCACTGCTTTACATAAACATAGACCTGTAGGAGACATAATTGTTTAAGAAGTGGACTATAACCATAATAATGAACCAAGAGAACACAATAGTCCTGAGTGTAACCCAAGCAGGGACTAAACAAACTAGACAATGGTCAGATAAAGTTAAAGATGATGAGATAATGTTCAGGGACATTTGTCATTCAGTGGAAGATGTATTTCTCCGTTGTGTGGAGTACATCATAGCTAACTCAAGAGTCCGTTATGGGGGTGACCTAGTCCCTGACATTCTGGAATCAATCTGAATTCTTAAATCCAAATAAGATATAGCTGTGGAAAAATCCCACCAGTGGATTTTGGGGGTGTTTACAGGTCTTTTGTCCATGTTACGGTGTGATTCTTAAAAATTGCTCGCTTTCTGTTTACTTTTCTTTTTTTTAAAGGTTTATTTTATTTATTCATGCATACAAGAGCTGGAGTGTATGCCAGAGGTGAGGGGGAGGAGAGGATTCACCAGAGACAGAGTGGGGAGCAGAACAGGAGGATCTACTGAAGTACACTGCTGAGGGAAGGAGCGGGCAAGACAGGAGAGGTCATGTGCTCTCTGGCTGGGTGTTGAACTCCTGCAGCAATGGCTGGTGATAGCTTGATAGTACTGAGACTTTAACCCCTGCGCCACCAGGGAGGCCCCAGCTGTTACTTTCTTTTTCTCTCTTATTGAAATTTTTGTTTCTTATTGAAACATTAGACATTGTTGTCCTAAAATTCCCTGCTGCTGGTTGGTTATGAGGAGGTTGGTGGAGGACGGGCCTTCCTTCTTGTCCTGTGTGTCTTCTGTTTCTCTCTCCATATTGTTCTGGCCTAATTTGTCTGTGGAGACTCAAGTCTTTCTTACTTGAGAGTGTAAGCAATTGATTTCTAATTTTCTTTGTCCTTCTAAACTGGGATACAGCTCAGGTATGGCCATTCACAATGAGCGTCAACACAATGAATATTTTTTTCTAAATGAGTAGCATTCCTCTGACTTGGCTTCCAAAATGCCATCCCTGAGACTCAGGAGGTCAGGGCAGAGAACTCTGCTCAGAGAAGAGGGACTTGGGAGAGGACAGACACCGCAGTAGTTTCTCGGTTACCTTGTAAACTAGGTCTCTGTGTGAGTCAGCCCTTAGAAGTTCAAAAACTATGTTGGATTTGAGGACAGTATCTCTTTATCCACCTGTCTATTTTTAGACTTGATCATTGAGTATGTAATTAGGGCAACAAATTTAAAAATTAGCCTGAATAAACCAAAGTGTTCATTTGAGCTTACTGTAAACCAAAAATTATAATGGATCCTAAAGCTAAGTGTAAGTGTTCTGGGTTATTTTTGATACCATACCCTTAATTTGTGGGGAGAATGGAAATTCGGCCAAGCTTTCAGTTTTGCTCATGATGGTTATGATTTAGCTAAGTTAGACAGCCACATTTCCTGTTGTAATTGATGGTCAGATCCTTGGAGACTGTAGGTTTTCAAATGTCTGTGTATAATTATATGAATCAATCTGGAGGGTGCATAAGTATAGAAAGAGGAAATTCTTGCTATGTTTCTAATGCATCTTTTGTGTTCTCCTAAGACCTGAAAGAAGCGCCAGTGATTGTCCAGTTAGGTCCAGATGAAAAATGAAGCATGGAGAGGAGAACTAACAGATCTATTGTCCACTCACACTGAGAGGCAGATCTAGGATTAAAAATCCTAGACTCTAGCCTTCTTTTTATCATGTCCTACTATTAATAATAAGAGTCACAAAACATTTGACAGCTCTACTAGGTAGTTATAGTTTCACCATTTTTTTAAAATTACCTTTCAGATTAACATCTGAACTTTACTTATTCAGTCTAATATTTTTCAGACCCCAAGTATAAATGTTTTTGAATAATTTTCTGGCTAATCAATTAATCTATAGCAATAACTCAGCAGCACAGATAATTGAATAGTTCAGAAATTATTTCCCCTGCATTGTTTTAGCAGAGAACTAGTCTTATGTTTTCTGAATTGCAGAGAGAAAAACAGTAAACTCACACTTTGTAATTTGGACTAAAATTTTTATTTCACTGAAAATTGTTAATAAATCTCTAATAACAGACTTCCATACCTATAATTTGTGCTTTGGAACCATGGAAATACATGATACAGAATACCTCTGTCTTTCTTTACTCTGTGAAAACAGGCTCCAAGCAGATCGAGGCTTTAGATTAGAAATTAAAAATTGGTTTATAGTTTACATGTGCACAATATTCTTTCACCCTTTCTCCTTTCATTGTTCACAATGGACAAAGAGGAAATATGACTAAAGAGATTTTACTGACCCAAAGATGGCCATGCTGAATTCCAATATGCATCTCAATTCCAAATAATTTGGTAAATGAAGCATGATGATAAACAGGAAATTGAAGGAAAAAAGTAAGTTTAATGTGCCAGCCTCCTTTGGCCAATTGGCTTGGGTTTAGACTTCTGAATTCCTGCATTGTAATTTGTCCAAGTTTTGAATATATATTTCATTAACTTGTTTTTTTCATTTTGACAAAATAAATTATTTGATTCCCAAATGGACCTTTGTTTTTAATTTCAAGATCAAGTTTCTTTAAAAAGGAAAAAGGGGGATGAGCTTGTTAGAAAAACTAATATCCTCAGTGATTATACTTTTTAAAATTTTTAATTAAAACTGCTGTCAAAGGAAAGCAGAGTCATACTGTAAAAAATCAAATAGGACTTCCAGGGTCCCTAACATTGGTCCCTAACATTGGTCACACTCTCCAGAAGCAGAAACCTTCAATTCTTTGCGACTCTTCTAAATTTTATCTCCAGTATTTCTAGGATAGCTGAAAATTTTTGATTTTTTTTTTTTACGATTTTAGATATTATTTTACCAACTAAATTTGTGTATGGACTTTTCAAAACTCTCATCTCCTGAGCTACAGTTGTAGCAATATTTGCACGGTGATACTATCAACTTGAATTTTGGCTTATCCCTAAATTGCAATATTGGGAAGGTAGGTATAAAAGAAATGAGTGGTTAAGTGAGGGATGTTAGTATACATGCATCTAAATCCTTTCCTTCCATCATCAGTGGATGAAATGAGATATAACAATTTTATAAAAAGGATCAGGTATCTGAGAAATGGAGGTGGGTTCTTTCTGATAATGTTGAATGACATAAGACATAGAGCATTCTCAATGCTGAGAAATTTGACAAATGTTTGTCAAAGAAATGAATGTTGAATGAAAATGCTACAAAGAGGAAAAGAAAGGTGTGAAAGAATTCTATAAACTGGAATACCTCTCAGAATGCAGGTTTGGAAACCACCTGTATCAGAATCATTTCAGGGAATTATTTAACATGCAGATTTTTTGACCACTCCTCAGACCCACTGATAATGAATTTTTGAGCATGAGGGCTGGCAATTAAAAACTTTAATAACATTCTGAGATAATCTGTATATATCCTGAAGTTGGAGAACCACGGCTTTGGAATATAGGAAAGGTTGAAGGAAGTAGTCACTTAAGTGAAATTCTGAATAGTGTGTGTGTGTGTGTGTGTGTGTGTGTGTGTGTGTGTGTGTGTGTGTGTGTGTAACCTCCAGGTGGGAAGGAGTTATTTCAGGAAGTGTATTTTTTAGCAGGGGAGAGACATGATTAGGTCCAGTTTTGAAAAAAACTCACCCTGGCTGAAGTGAGATAATTTCATTTATCTCCAAAGTTCTCCAGCCTTGCAGCTGAGTGGTCCTATATGTAGAGAAGACATCATGTGCTTTGGAATCAAATGGAATAGAGAGTCTCCTATTTGCTGTTTGATGTAGAAAAAGTATATAACTTCCCTTGGCGTGACTTTCCTCACATGCAAAAAGGAGTAAGAATTCTTTACTTACTGAATTCTCTAAAGGATGACTGATTTAATCTATGTATTTAATCTATTTTAAATCTGACTTAAAATACCTGGTACATACAGACCTGGGAATAATGTTGTTGTTGTCCGCATCCTCAAGGTACTTCTGCCCTTTAGAAGAAAACAGGGAAACCCAGCAAGTGGCCGCTTAGCCCGTGCAAGTTTGTCAAGTGTGGGCAAGTTGTGAAGCCAGTCACAGGTCTGAAAGTTCTGCATGCTGCTGTGTGAGACTGTGGGTAGGCAGGCGGTGTCAGGAAGAGGAGAAAGTGGCATGACCAGTTCTTGCTGAAAAAGTCATGAAATAATTTGTGCACATACAGTTTTTGTCATCAGGGACTGGGACTGGCAGCCAACTATTCAATAAGATCTTTCTCAAAGACCAGCACAGATCACTTTAGATCCGATCAAGTTTTCCAAGTATTTCATTAGTGTTCTCTCTCCCCCAGTGACACATTGCTCTTGATTGCATAGGAATAAAACGTCAAGACTATTTTGTACCTTATTTGCTCTTCCCTTTCCCTTTTTCTTTTTTTCCTACACTTTCTTTTCCTTTCCTTCTTTTCAACTTACAGCTTAAAAAATTAACTTCTATGAGTGGGGTCTGTTTGACATTTTCCTATTACTGGAAGTGAGTGATGGTTGAGCAGAGTTCCATGGTCCCAAGACAGCAGCACATTCCTCCCTGCCACACACCCTCCACTAAATCCGATCATTGCTCATTCAGCATGGTGTTGTCTGAGTGTAATCTCTCTCCCCTTTGAGACTGTCTTGAATGTTTATTGTAACCTACTTTCAGCTGATTAGAATTAATAGGGAGATATACAGGGTACATTTTGGCATGTGACTTTCTTTCACTTAATTAAGTATAAATGAACAATGTACATATACACTACACTCACACTCCATATAATCTTGAGTGCCTACTATGTGCCTAGCAAAATTAATAATCAGGTACACATTGGTGAATAAAGCAATCAGAATACTGTATTCATGGGGTAGATTAAAAAAAATGATAACATAAGTACATGTATAATAAAAAAAATGGCCCAAAATTCCATAAGGAAAATTATCATAGAGAAAAACAAGGAGAGAGGGAAGAAGCTTAGGAAATGTGATTCTGAATGCATTTCTGAAGATATGAATTTGTAAGATAAGACAAGTCCACCATGTAAGGAGAGAAGAACATACACTCAAAACAGAAAGGATAGCATAATGAAAGCTCCTGAGATAGGAAAGAACTTTTGTGTGTGAGAGAGTACCTGAGAGGAGGCCAGTGTGGCTTGGCACCAAGTGCAAAAAGAAAATCACCCAAGGTGAAGTTTTATGGGTAAATGAGGATTAGATTAGATCATGCCAGTCTCTGTTGTGTCTTGTTGAGATTTGAGGCTGTGCGTTTAAAGTGAAATCAGTCTCCCTGGTTTTATGGGAACAATAGCAAGGAATGAACTTGATTAGTATCCCAAAGTGAAGAAAAAAACAGCATAGAGAGAATATGTCAAAAATCTTCCTTGAAGTCACATCCCCCCCTTGTCTGAGTGAAAGCAACTTTCTTCTCAACTCCCTTTGCTCAAAAAGGGTTTGGCAGGAGCTGGAGGGGCTGAAGTCTTATGCTTCTCTTGTGTACTAAAGAGAGAGGTTGTGAATAGCTTGTATGAAGAGGTTGGCGACATTAGACTTGACCTTGAATGGTGGCTCTAGGATAGGTTTTTTTTACATAGGTCCCTGAATTTAAGGCAACTGATTTGAATACTATAAAAAAAATTTAAAAACACAGTGGGTCTATAGATGCTTCATTATGAAAATATATTACTAAAAATAACTAAACTTGATTGCAGCAGTGACTAAACTAGTAAATCCAACAGAAGGCTTTTGTCTGAATGTCCACCAGTAGCTCAAGTCCACAGCAAACATCTGCAGAGGAGACAATGAAGATTTGAAGAGGTTAAATAACATGCTTTAGATCACACAATGTATAAGTTATGATTAAACCCCAGGTCTACTTGACTGCAGCTGTTAGTGACTGTGTTCTAAACTTCACTAAAGTCAACTATTTCTAGAGTACATTTTTTTTAAAGATTTATTTATTTATACATACAAGCTGGGGTACAGGCCAGAAGTGTGGGGCGGCGAGAGGGTTCACCAGAGACAGAGTAGGGAGCAGAACAGGCAGATCAGAGGTACACTGCTGAGGGGAGCAGCGGGTGAGGCAGGAGAGGTCTGCCGCACCATGTGGGATTCTCCCCGGCTGGGCGTCGAACTCGCATCGCTGCTGTTGCCGACAGCTCCACAGCGCAGCGCTTAACCGCTGCGCCACCAGGGAGGCCCTATTTCTAGAGTACATTTGTAAGGTAATATGCCAAATATGGGAAAGAGAAATCTTGGACTTAATACTTGCCCTTGAAGACTTTAAAGTTTACAAGGAAAATATCAATCACTTACAGAGCATGGTGGACAATGGACTCAAGCATGGAAAACTCACCTAGTAGAAGACTCCCTAGAGGGTGGCACAGTTGGAGTGGGCCTTGGAAAAGGAGTGAGACATGGCTATGTAGAGTCCAGAGGATACAAACAAGGTGGTGAGAAGGAACTTTCCATGTGATGGGCAGAGCAGGAACAAAAATAGAGATGACAAAGGCAAGGTAGTTTCTGGAAAAGTTAAATAACCAGTTTGGACAGAAAATATAAAAGTATAAAAGAATAGAATCATGATGCTAAAAAAATACAGAGAAGATTTAAATCATGTGAGTAATAATTATAGTTAATACATGATATTTGCTTACTGTGTGTCATGCTATACACACACACACACACACACACACACAATGGAATGCTACACAGTCGTAAAAAGAGGAAAGCTCACCATTTTTTACAACATAGATGGACCTTAAGCTAAGTGAAATAAGTCAAAAGGAAGATGACAAATACCTTATGATTTTGCTCTTTTGTGAAATATAAAGAAAAGCAAAAGGAATCAAGCACAACATAGACTAAAAACAAATTCACAGACTCTGACAACAGAGGGGAAAGATAGAATATGGAATAGCTTGGTGATTGATGGTGACTGAAGATTCGGTGTGGGGTATGGTGTACAATATATAGTTGCTGAGGTAAGAAACTGCATATCTGAAAACTGTGGCATTGTATACTAATGTGACCTCAATTTTTAAAAATGCCCTAAGGTTTTAACATTTATTACCTCCCTGAAATTTTCCACTTTATGAGACTGATCATATCCTCCTTCCCTCCTTCATTTACAGACAGAAAAACTGAGATTTAGAGACGTCATTTGTCTAAAGTCACATGGAGAATAGCGATGAAGCTGAGACTCAAACCCAAGTTTGTCCTATTCACAGAACACGTGGTCACTGTGCAAACACTACTTTTGATGCCAAATGGGCTCTGCTTTAGTCATGGCTTTAAACCTTTGGTGACATTTCCTTCTCCTCTGATTTATATCAGTCTGTTGTGCATTGTCATTTCCCTGCAAACTTTCAGAAGATTGTAGGAAAGAGTTGGCCCTAATTTCATCCCCATGGAAAAGAAAAAAGAAATAATGTGAATCTTGACCTTTCCCCCCATACTTAACTCTGTGAAGATTACTGCTGCTGCTGTCAGAGAACAAACCCACCCATCCTTAGATTCACATCAGGAGACAGACTGAGGAGCTCATTCCTGAGGCTCTAGATAATAGATAACTTGAGGGAGCCTGCAAGAGGGGACACTATGCTCGGCTGTTACACAGGCTTGCTGCTTTAGGGTGCCCATACACTCTAGTTTGCCAAGAGTGGTCTTTGCCTATGCTTGTTAACCTGGCAGAGTTATTAGTTGTGCCATCTTTCACTCTCAGGTTGTATGATCTATTATATGATCTACTCTACTGAATTTGGGGGTAGTAAGGAGGTTGAATAACTCCTAGAACCATCACTTTGGGTGCATTTCTGCCTTATAGGGACCTGTAAGCAGGAGTCCAGGCCACCAGGCCACTCCAATTCTGCTCCTTCTTAGCAGAATAAATAATGCCTTTGGGATGTGGACCCCACCCATGTAACTGAATGACTGCTGGTCGCCTTGGCAGCTCCAGAGAAAATGACGTCAGGTGCTCTTGGCTTTCGAGGGGATGAAGTCAGGGCAGTGAAAGAAGAGAGGCTGTACTCAACCATGAGGTCAGTTATGGGAATGGGGGTATGTAGACTGGGAACCTCAGTCTCAGGAGATTCTACTGAAATCAGAGTTGTAATGAGTCAAATGAAAGGACACGAATTGTGGCCTAAAGATGGAAGGTTTCCTAAGGAGGTACTTATGAAGCTCCTTCTTCCAGAAAAACGTATCTTGTGTTGGAAGAGTTATTTGTAGTCATGGAAGTTTCTTACTGAAAACTGAAGATTGTGCAAAATCTATTTGTCTTGATAGATAGGCCTAGTAGTATTAGTACTACCTATTAGTGGATAGTATACTTTGACTTTTGATAATTTGGAGGATATTATTTCAACATGCAATCCATTCAGAAGATAATTGTTGAGTACTTAGAAGATGCTGGGCCACTGTGTTCAAGACCAAGAATGTAAGAAATAGAAACTAGGGTAAGATAATATTCATTATGTTCTTTTGTTCCTAGAGCTCATTCTCACCCTACAGTACAATACACCACTTAAGCAACTGTTTTTAAATATCCCAAACAATACTGTACATTGTGTGTGGAAACGTTCATATGTAATTTAAGTACAAAAACATGCATGGGAATGATGCAAAAGCTCTTGGATACCGGTTAACCTTAGGGAGGGAAGGAAAGGGATGGGCCTGGGCTTTAGTAGTATCAGGAGCAGTTTATTTCAGAGTGTGTGTGTGTGTATGTGTGTGTGTCTGTGCGTGTGTGTGTGTGTGTGTGAGAGAGAGAGAGAGAGAGAGAGAGAGAGAGAGAGAGAGAGAGAGAGAGAGAGAGAGAGAGGGAGAATGCATAAATGCTAGAGGGAACAAAAATCGTAACATTTCAACACTAAATGTTAGACTGTCATCAGTGATATTACTTTCCATACTTTTCTAAATGCTTGAAATACTTTTCTTATTAAAATTAAAAATACTACACCTGCTTTCTAATGAAGTTGGGTGTCTCAGAATGGACGGCCCTTTGGAATGACAAAAACTGACGTGACAAGGAAGAGCTAGAGAGGCAAGATGGGAGAAGGAAGAGGGGCAATGAAAGGATGACGCTGGGACCTTCTTGTGGAATCATACTGTTAGCTAGTTCAGTGGAAGCAGGAGGAGAGAGCCAGGGAACCCTTGTACTACCTTTGAAAAAATTCACAGAAATTTCAGGAAGACATTGGAATGCCACAGGACAGGGCATAAGAGAATGAAGTCTGAGATGGCCTCTAAAGTTTGAGTGCAGGAGACCTCAGAAGGCGCTGGGTAAAATTATTTCTCATGCTGGTGAGGTGGGAACTAGTGAGCCCCTCATCCACAGCCATCATGAGATGGACTCCAGGAAAACAGGGGAAAAGGTCTGGGGAGAGACAGAAAGAAGAAAATCAAAGTAAAGGAAACTGCATGGGATGGGAACTTGCAGAGAGGCCTGTGGAGCTCCCCAGGGTCCAAGGAGTGACTCTGGGGGGAGAACCCCCGCCCAGGATGACTAAAAACATCCTTAGGTCTTCGTGGAGCTTGCAAACAGCAGTCTCTCCTCAATGGGCAGTAGGAGTGTGTGAGTTCTCAGGGAGGCTGAGCCCCAGCAGCCAGTTCGCTCCTTTAGATGTCTTGCTTTTTCCGACCTACCAAGCTGTGGGCTACCAGGAATTTCACAGGGCACTAGGCGCTTGTGCCAAGTTGCTCACTTAGGAAGCACAAGATAGGCTGAGGTCTGCTGTCCCTTTAACAGCACAGCAGAGAAGGCAGTAATGTTGAAAAGGCCAAAGTGGTGGTGGTGGTGGGGGGGGGGGCGGCAGTTATTTTGTCAGCTGCTGCGGTCACTGACCAAACTTTAATCTTTTTATTTTCTAGGCCTGGTATTAGTTAGGGTCATGCGGCGGCTTATTTCCTCGAAGAGGAAGGCGTTGATGTAGTGACACAGGGAGTTAGGTGGTAGGGGAGGAGGTGAGGAGAGGGAGGAGGTAAGGGTCTGGAATACTGAAAGGGAGAAGAAGCAAAACAGGTTTCTTGGAAGTGAAGCTGCTTCCAGAACCGCCTGATGTGATAAGAGCAAAGTAATCAAAACCAGATAGTTCGCATTTCCCTGAAGTGGAGAGCCATACAGCAACTGGATTTTGGGTGGTCTCCAGATCCTTGTATCTGTTCCAGTTCAGGCCTTGGGAGGGGGAATCTTTCTTCAAAGGCTCAGCTCTGACTCTGTGGCAAAGAACACAAGGTCTGGACACATCAAGTCCTCCTCCTTCCTCCACCTCTAATGTCAATATCACTCCATCAGCGCTGCGGTATAGGGCTGGGAAGTCTCCACTCTTTGCCCACTTCTGAAGCCTCCACACCCCCACTTTGTCCTTCCCACAGCTGCTCCCCTCAGTCATCCAGCTCAGAGAGAACTGTCTACATGCTTGCCATTCACTCTCTCTGTGGGGAGGGCTTGTCTGATTCTAAGAGGCAGGAAGAAGGTGCTGGGCTGTCCAGCTCCATAAAGCCAGCTCACTGGCCTCCCTTAATAGACCTCATTCAAAGGAGTCAGGGTTGGGACTGGATATTGGATCAAACAACTTATCCCTCCTTTTCCCTCCCAACCCTACAAAGTTTTGGCTGATTTCCTCCTAAATAGAATCCCTAGAGTTTTCTGAAGTTTGTACCAAAACACAGTGTGACATCTTATACCATCAAAAGAAGAGCACAAAGGACTATGGTCATGATTCACAAGGATATGGTGGTGGGAGAATTATGGGGACCACACTTGAGGGGGGAAACCAGTTACCATACAAAAGTGAGCAACAATGTAAGAAAATAAATTAATAAAAAACAAAACAAAAGACTGTGGTTTCTGAAAGCTGGCAGGAGTGATGTGTTTTATTGGCAGCTGGGAAAGAGAAGGGGCAGGTCTCCAGAATGAAACAGGGGACCTTGACTCTGAGCTGAGAGCCAGAGGGCTTGGAGGATAGAACAGACCCAAACTTCTTTCACTCCTGACAGCAGCAGCAATTACAATTACCAAGTAGAGATTCCACTGCCAAGGCAAGGATGAATTTCTGATCCTTCAAAGAGGGAATAAAAAGAATGACAAGGGACAGTTGTGAGCTTTCCATGTTAGCTGGAAACAGTCTGGGTGCTAGGCTGCCCTCCCTTCATCCAAGTGGGTTCTAGCTTTCCTTCTCCTGCCACTTGGTGGAAGACAATCTCTCCTGTTCATTGTCATGAGTCCACATGACAACACTGATTGAGTTCAGATTGAACTGAGGAGCTCAGTGCTACAGTGGTTGTTGCAAGAATTGACAAATTGTGGTCTAACCCAAGAGGAAGGACACAATGATTGAGATACAACTGGTTTAGCTTAGACTTACAAGGCATGGAGATGATGGCAAATTAACAGTGAAAATCTGCCACAAAGCAGATTTCTATTTATCTGACACTATTATTTTATACAAGCTCCATTAGGTCAGTGGTTTCCATCTGTTTTAGTGCCTGTGACATCCTTTGTGCCTAGGATACCGCTTAGGCATGCAGTTTGTATTAGACACTCAATAGAAAATTCTGTTGCTTAAATACATTTATTCCAGCGCTAAATCTTTCCTATTAAATAGCTGTGAGAATTTTTTTCTAAATTCTTTATAGTTTTTATGAATGCCCTAAAGATAAGATATCAAATTGGTATTTTGCCTGGTAATTCAGGACCATTTTATATACAATCCTAGGAGAGGAGAGTAACCCTGGTCACATGGGTTGACATCTGTCTGCCCCGGTTTGTCCCTCTGCTGAATGGCCTCAGACTGAGGTTTTTCTGTTGCATGAGCACTGTTTTCCCCTATCTTCCCTCAAAGGTAGATGATGGTTTTAATTTTTGTTGTCCTTGTTTTTCGAGTCTCTGTAATGCTGATTTACTGCTTTGAAACTGTGACCTGGAACAGCCTAGTCTAGCAGGATGAAAGTCCAGGCCTTAGGATATGGGTTTGATTTCACTTCTTAACTTTCATATATTAACTTATAGAACATATATAAGTTAATATATGTTAATCCCTGTGGTGTTTATATAACAGGAATAAAAATACCACACTGGTTATTGTGAAAGTCAACAAAGTAATTAATATATAAGTCAGATACCAAGGAACTCACAAGCCTATGCACAAAATATAATTTCAATATTTCTCCAAGAACAAAATATAATTTCAATTTTTATCCCACGTTCCACCCTAGAACTCAGCTCCTCTTGACTATTTACCTTGAGTTCCCAAAGGAGTATTGCGCATGCGCGTCCTCTCTTTCTCGCCCACGAGACTCACCAGCTGTGCTGCTCTCAAGATGGCCCCTCCACGCTGCTGTGGCCACTTAGGTGTGCTGCCTGCCGCCTGGACACCAGAAGCCATTCCAGTCGCTACTGCCTTCTCCGTGGACTGGATCGCGGTGTGATTCTGCGCAGAAGCAAGAAGAAGGTGGGCTTCTCCCTAGCGGGGCAGCGGGTAGCCACCCTACCTGTGTCCGGAGTGTCACGGAGGTTTTCCTGAATGATTCAGGCAGCGTCTGTGCGTCATTGCCAACCTGAACCTCACAGTCTGTCAGGAAGGAACAGCTCCATCAGTTTCCGGCCTTTCTCTCCTGACCCAGGTAATGGCCACGAGGGCTGTGTGGGAATAGGCCTCTTTCTGCACACAGCCACTCTCCTTGGCCCCTATGCCTTGAATCAAACTTTTTTTTTTTGAATTTACATTTTTTTTTTTAAGATTTATTTATACAAGCTGGGGTACAGGCCAGAGGCGTGGGGCAGCGAGAGGGTTCACCAGAGACAGAGCGGGGAGCAGAACAGGCAGATCAGAAATACACTGCTGAGGGGAGCCGCGGGCGAGGCAGGAGAGGTCTGCCGCACCGTGTGGGATTCTCCCTGGCTGGGCGTCGAACCGGTGGAACCGCATCGCGTGCTGCCGACAGCTCCACAGTGCAGCGCTCAACTGCTGCGCCACCTGGGAGGCCCCCAAACTTTTTTTTTTTTCTTTTTTAATCTGGTGTCCTAGGATGGAAGAATACTGTGAATGAGAGAAGACTGGTCAATTCCAATCAAAAGATAGCTGAATTGAAAAGAATTACAAAGAGGGACAAGCACACCAGGTAACCACTCAGACGGGAGGTTGGGGGGCCGTTACCCCAAGTTTCTCTCTAGGTCATACTGCAACATCCAACATGTGAGTCCATATTCCAAGGTTTCTGGGGTCTTCACAGTAAGGGAACAGCACTGGGCAGTTGATATTGCCTTCAAGAACAGAACAGTCAGTAATCTTTTTTTTTTTTAAGATTTATTTATTTATGCATTCAAGCTGGGGTACAGGCCAGAGACAGAGTGGGGAGCAGAACAGGCAGATCGGCAGAAATACACTGCTGAGAGGAACAGCGGGGGAGGCAAGAGAGGTTTATCACGCCATGTGGGATTCTCCCCAGCCGGGCCTTGAACTCGCGCTCTGCTGCCGACAGCTCCACATTGCAGGGCTTAACCGCTGTGCCACCAGGGGGGGTGGGTGGCCCCCAGTCTGTAATCTTGATCGAGCTCTTACTGTGCGCGGGGCACTCGTTTCTTCTGGGAGTGTGCTGGTGTTTCAGACCCGCATTGTTGGAGAGTTCCTGCCTGTCCACGAGAGGCATTAAGTACTCAAACAGGTATGTGTATAATGACATGTTCTGATGATGATGAACATGGAAATATAAATGAGCATATGCCATAATATTCTTAAAAATGCATTGAAGGAGGGACTACCATCATACCCATTTTACAGATGGTAGAATTGAGGTTCAAGAGGGTTATATAATTTGCCTGCATTCACACTGCTAAGTGGAAAATCTGGGATGCCAACTGCAGTCAGTCTAGCAGCCTCAGTTTTCAATTAGACTGTGATTATTGTTATGAAAGAGAATTTCCAGGAGCTATGACACATTTGACAGGGCACCCTGACATGTCACAAAGCACTGGGAGCAGAGATGTCCATGAAGAAATGATGTTTAAGCTGCACATGCAATTTGCAGTGACATGGATGGAATTAGAGGGACTCATACTCAGTGAAATAAGCCAGAAAGAAAAAGAAAAATATCGAATGGTTTCACTTATAACAGGACTATAAGGAGGCCGGGTGGGAGAGAGACACTCAGCGGTGGGGGGGGGGGTAGGGGAGGATAAGGGCACAAAATGAAAGAGAGGAGGATACAGGGGACCATGGAGATGGATCACAGGTGAATTGGTGGTGGGTTGCCCAAGGGGAATACAAAATGTAAAAGACATAAATAACAATAAAAAATAAAAGAAATGATGTTTAAGCTGACCTGCAAAGGGAAAGTAGTCTGTTAAGCTGGTTTGGGAAATAGAAGAGCTTTGCATGAAGAGTATGGGGAGTGGGCCTGCTTTGGGAGCAATTTGATCCACTTGAAGAAGTAAAGTTCGACTGTGGACTATTGTTCATTCTGTGATTATGAGGCTGGAGCAAATGATGCTTATGTTGGTCACAGGAAGCAGTGTCTTGGGGAGAGAAATAAAATGTTAAGTCAGTGGATTCCTGCTCTGATCATCCCAGGGACAGCCTCTCACTGTCGCAATGGCGTTATTTTTTCCTATTATGTTTCTGTTAGTTTGAACTCAGACTCACTGGAAAATCCCCTTTTCTCATCTCTCTGCTTAAAAATCTGTTAATATCTTCTTATTACTCTTTGGATGAAAACAGAGCTTCAAAATCCCTCCCAGGGCCTGTGCTTGTGTGGTTTGGCTGCTTCTAGTGTTCCAGTTGTCCTTTTCACCCTATTCCCTCCCGCGCTTTGTACTCCAAAAGTCCCATCCGGCTGACTTTTTTTTCAGTCCTTCATGCTCCTTCCTAGACAACTATCCTTTCTCTCTGTGCCTTGTTCATGCATTCAGAATTATGTTGTGGCACCTACTGATGTGTCAGGGACTGTTTAAGCATTGGGGTTAACAACTGGAATTCAGGACATGTGTATCGGAGTTAGGATTGGGAAGGCAGACAGAAAAAGAGGCAGAGGACAAAGCTAGAAGAAATGCCAGTTTATGATACCAGACAGGCAGAGAATGAAGTCAGGAGACCTAATGCAGAGAAACTGGTGTACTTACAATCCGGTGGTCAGGGAAGAGCTTTCTCAAGCATTGTTGAAAGGTGAGAGCTGAATGATGAAAGGGGCCAGGCAGTCAAAGGCCTCAGCTGGAAATGAGCATGGAATGTCAGAAGAACTGTAAGGACTGTGTGAGTGGAGGAAAGTTGGAGATGAGGCTGGAGGTAGATGTGGAAATATATACAGATGAGGTCAGAAGATACCAACATCAGGTCTGATGGGACCGTGTAACCAGTGAGAAAAGTCTGGGTTGTGTTCTGGTTGCTGTGGGAGGGATTTTAGAAGAAGGTTGTCATGAGAAGATTAACTTGTTAGATTGCTCATTATGGCTGTTTTGGATAATGAATATAGGGGTGGGACAGGGAGTCTTGACCGTGGGTAGTGGTGAGAAAATGGGAAAATCTGGTAAACTTGGCATGTTCTGAGAGTATAGCAACTGCAGTATTAATTCTTTGCTAACTGACAACAGCTTTGGAAGGTGGAAGTGAGGGAAAAGAGAATAAAGGAAAATTTCTAAATTTTTGGTTTAATCAACTGGGTGTTTGGTGTTGTCATTTAAGAAAATGGGAAATGAGCAGATGGTTGGTGTGGGGAGGGTGACATTCTGCCTTGTGCATGTAAGTGTGAGCTGCTTATCTGCTGTCTAAGAGGATTGCTGTCCTCCCAGGAGAAGGGCTCGATGTGTTCCTTTGCAAGAAATAGGCAGAGACACAGTGTTCAAAGCTATGGGGACGATGTGTGGACAGGGAAGAGAAGGGGTCCTCTGGTTAACTCAGATCATCATTTGTATCCGCCCCCATCCCTGCCTTACTATCTCCTTTGGGGATGCCTTTCTAATCTCCTGATTAGGTAAATCCCTGTTGTAAGTGGTTGTAGCCATCACATATTTTCCCATTTCTAGCACGGCATACAATTAAAATCTGCATTTACTTGGGTGATTGTTTGATAATGTGATGAGTGTGTTGCAATAGTTCCCTGAGGGTGGGGACTGTGCCTGCTTTTGTTTATCATGTTAAGAAAGATCACCCCAAACTTGCAAATAAGGCATAACGGTTGACAGTGTTGGTTCAATTACACATAAAGAATTGTTTAATAAGCTTGTCCACAGGAAACTGGTTATCATTGGACATGCTATTCACCCGAGTTTGTAAAACTAAAATTGAGCCATGGAGAACTGATAGAATACAGATGATTTTGCCAAGCAGAGAATATTACTACCACAGAGGTTAAAGATTTATTATACTGTAGGGAATAATTGACTTGATATCCTCCAAATTTGTATTCTGATTCCAGTATTTTTTTTATTGTGGCAAAATATACACAACATAAAATTTGCCATCTTTCAGTGTGCAGTTCACTGGTGTTAAATAGATTAAAAAATGTGCATCCATCACCGTTATCCATCTTTAGAGCATTTCTTCTTATAAAAATGAAATTCTATACCCATTAAAGAATTACTTCCAATTTCCCTCGGTTACCCCATCAATCACCATTCTATTTTCTGTCTCTGTGAGTTTGACCATTCCAAACACCTCAAGTAAGTGGAATTATACAGTGTGTGTCTTTTATGACTAGTTTATTTCATTCAGTGTCATGTCCCCTAGGTTTATCCATGCTGTAGCATCTATCCGGATTCCCTTCTCTTGAAGGACTGAATAAAATTCCATTTAGTTTATCTATTCATTTCTTGATGGACACTGGGTTCCTTCATATTTTAGCTATTGTGAATAATACTGCTATGGACATGGGTGTACAAATAGCTGATGGGGACCCTGCCTTTCAGTTCAGTGAAGTGAATATGTATATGAATATGTGTATAAGATGTTCCATATTATTTGTACTTATGTATGTATGTATATGAGTATGTGTGCGCACACTTAAACATCACATACATGAATATATATAAAATAAACACGCATGTATTTTTTTCAGTAATGATTTTGTACTTTTCATTGTACAAGACTTTCGCCTTCCGGCTAATTCCGAAGTATTTTGTTCTTTTTGATGCTTTGTAAATGGAATTGTGTACTAGCGTGTAAGAACAAGAACATACCTGCTTTTTGTTGACCTGTATTCTGCTACTTTGCTGAACTTACTGGTCATCTCTAACAGTGTGTGTGTGTGTGTGTGTGTGTGTGTGTGTGTGTGTGTGTGTAATATGTAGGTTTTTTTTAACATATAAGAGCATAGTGGGTTTTTTAAAGTATTTTATTTATTTATTTATTTATTTAGCATAGAAGAACTGAGGTATAGGCCAGAGGTGTGGGGGGTGAGAGGATTCACCAGAGACAAAGTGGGGAGCAGAACAGGTGGATCTACTGAAATACACTGCTGAGGGGAGCAATGTGAGACAGGAGAGGTCTGCTGCGCCATGTGGGTCAGCCCCCGGCCGGGAACTCAGCCTTTAGTGGTTGGTGATCGTGCTGAGACTTAACCTCTAGGCCACCAAGGAGGGCCCAAGAGTATAGTGTTTACCATCAAAGATAATTTTACTTCATTCTTTCTAATTTCAATGTCTTTTCATTTTTTTCTTGCCTAATTTCTATGATTGTATCTATTTTCCTAATGTTTATTTCTCAGTATGGAGCCTGGAGCCCTGCCCGTAATAAGCACTAAATAAATGAGTATAGAGTAAAAATGTACTGAATTTCATTACCATGTTCTCAGACATCACATTTTCTTTGCTTTAGTCCACCGACCACACAGATTGATCGTGCTTTTCTCCTTTACCATCTCTGGATGGACTACAATTTGCCTATTTGACAATGAAATCTTAACCCCTTCCTATGGTATGTAGGGACATGCACAATCTGATTCCATCTACGTGATAATGTAGAAAACCACACAGATAAGATGTCAGTCAGGAAGCTTGGGAAGAGGGGAAAACAGAAAGTATTTGTCCCATTTCCTGCCACTCTGTCCCTGTACAGCAGTCACATTCACATTAAATTACCTGCTGCTGTTTCACTGCTCCACCCATATATTTTGAAAGTTCTCGCTGTAAATTAGTGATACCTTGTTTACAAATTTGATCTGGATCTCCAATAAGAGCTAAATTTTTCCCATATATTTTATGTAAGTCACCTTATTTATTTTTATTGTGAATGGTATGGGTCCCTTTTCCATCCCTTTTTGGTTATGGGCATTTTAATGTTTTGGGGTTTAAGTTTGATTCTTGATTTTTTACTTACCTCTTAATTTTATGAGAAATCTTCGTAATCTTATACTCCATTTATTCTTTTAAGCATCATCTTAGAATTTTTCTTTTAGTCTTACATATCCTAGTTTGTGTAACTGAAACATTTTCCAGACATGTACAAATAATTAATCTTCTCTAAGCAACCAAAAGATACATACTATTAGTTTTGTTTGTTCTATGTCAATTATTAATCTTTTCCTCAAAAGATCTACAACTTACCGTACTATTTACTGAACGTGCCTTCTGATATCTGGATAATTTGGTAAAACTAATCCTTGAAATCATTAAAAATTACACAACTTAGTATTTCCAATTTCTCTCACTTATTCTTGTTTTTACTTGATTTATTGCTAACTTTATTCTTCAGCTCAGAGTAGAACATTTGGAGTTTCATCCTTTTATTTCGATGTGGAGTTTTCTCTTTGTCTTTTCATTTTTAGGCTTAAAAAAACTAGTTGATGATTTTTTTTTTAATATCCTGAAAAACCTATTGGGATTTTAAGGAAAACTGAAAGATATAAATGTATCTAGGTGAGTAAATGTTTTTATTTTACCTATTTGAAGGTAATTTCTATAGTTCCATTTAATTAGATGATAGCTAACATTAATAATTTCAACTTCATTTATGTCACTTTAGAAGTAATCTGTGTTAGGCACAGAGCTAGAGCTTGGTAAGAGAGGTCTGTAACCAAGCTCCCTCCCCTCAGAGAATTCTCCATTTAGCGGGGGAGGCACACATGGAGCAGATAGTATATTAGTTAGGGCTCTCTAGAGAAACAGAATCAATAGGATGTGCATATTTAATATATTAATATACATACATCATATAATATACATATATGTAATAAGCATTACATGTTATATTCATGTTAAATATGGTATATAAATATATGAATATAAATATATATATCTACATATCCATATCTCTACTTACATAACTATCTATAGAGAGATTTTGAGAAATCAGCTTATGTGATTGGGGACACCTGGCAGTCAGACAGACAGCAGGCTGGTCTACTGTGGTGTTGTTAGTACCTGATTGAAGGGTTAGGGTAAGCTAGAGCATCCCAAAGGGCAAGGAGTATTTTAAAACTCCAGTGATAGAACAGTAGAATGGCATGTTCATTCAGTGGAATACCACACACAATGAAAAACAGTGAACCACGTCTTGTTTAATATAAGTGGAAACCTCACAAACATGTTGAGCAAAAGAAGCCAGACACCAAAGGATAAAAACTCTATGTTTAAATTTATACGATGAACAAGACATGAAAGAAGTCAGACAGTGGTTACCTCTGTTCTGTCAATAAGCATCGACTAGGAGTGGCACAAAGGAAACATCTGGTGATGGAAATGTCTTACCTCTTAATTTAGGTGATGATTACATAGAGGTAAGGAGCTCTCTCCTCCCCCCCCACCCCTTAGTCATTTGATACTCTTTACGTTTTATAGGTGAAAAATGAATCAAGCAGTTTACTGAAGGTATGTGCACGTCATTAAATGTAATGTTTTAATATGTCACATGTAATGTCACTTGTAATGTATAACAACAAATGTAACATCAATACAAAGGAAAATTTAAAAATTAGGTAATGTATCTCCCTCGCTATATCTATATGTGTATATATACATAGAAATATGTATTTGTGTGTGTATGGAATTTTTCTCAGCAGGTGGTGGAGGAAGTCAGGCACATACGCAAAAGTAATTTGGGGCTTCAGATGTACTGTCACTAATTTAAAGTGAATCATCAGTATGTGGGCAACCTCTCATTATGTGAAGCTGCCATGATTTCCCTCTGGGGTTGGCAGTAGAGCACTGGTATGCCTCAGCTTGGGTCCGAATGACAAATAGAACGATAAATAGGATAATGACAATTACTAGCAGTTTTCAAGTTCTGCAGGTTTTTATTTTTTTGGTTGATAACAGCCTTGAAAGTGTTGAGGATGGAGTGGGAGTAAGGAGAGGGGTATGTGAATTACAGGTCTTGAGACTTGCCTGCCTCCAGACCTTGGCCTCCACTGTCCTTTTCTTTAAATTTGATTGACATCTGAGGGAGTAAGGAACAGTGTGGGCCTTGTTTATTGTCTCCTTCTGACTGGGCTTTGGGGCAGGCCCTGATGGTGCCCGTGTGGAGTGCATCTCGCTCCCTGAAGCGCGAAAGAGAAGTGGTCAGTTAGAACACTCTGTTATTTGAGCCCTTGTGCTCCCAGAGTTCACGTCCCAGCTGTGCCCAGCCATGGGGCAACAGAGGTGGAGGTGGGGGGAGCAGGAAACTGCAGCCAGATCTATAATGCAGGGGGAGGAAGTGACTCAGAGAAGTCACTCAGAGGTAAATATAGCTCTTTTTTATAAGAGTGGATGAGA
Organism: Scalopus aquaticus; assembly: GCA_004024925.1. Classification (NCBI taxonomy): domain Eukaryota; kingdom Metazoa; phylum Chordata; class Mammalia; order Eulipotyphla; family Talpidae; genus Scalopus; species Scalopus aquaticus. The sequence goes on from PVIJ01000095.1 coordinate 28,900, forward strand.
GAGTGGGGGAGAGAGAGATTGGGTTGTAAAAAGGAAATTAGGAAATGAGGGGAACTGGGAAGGTGGGAAAGACAGAAACCAACTACTAAAGAATAGTTACTTGACAACTTCCAAATCATAATTAGGAGAAGCTTCCTGGCCTCACATTTTCCACATAAACACTCAGGCGCTGGGCAAAGTTAATGGGCCACTGACTACTGAGAAGGGAGCAGCCTCTGCCCAAAGCCAACAGCGATTGACGTCACAGATGGAGCGTCTCAGAGGACTGTACTCCACTCCTCTCATTTATATGTTTGACCTTAACCTTTCCCAGATGTGCAGCTATTCTCCCTTCCAAACAGGGAATTTCAGCTCTGGGTATTGTGTGCACTCTGAATCCCGTCCTGCAGCAAAAACAAAAGCCCAAGTTCCCAGAGTTGTAGACCCAGGCTTGTGCCTGCAGTTCCTGCTGGCTGCTGAGTGTCCCACATGGGGTTCATGTCTTTTATGTACTTGTTATCTCTCACCTCAAGCTGCCCCTCAGCATCTGGCTGCTGCCTCCCTTGGTGTGGCTGTGGAGAGGCGGGAGTAGGACCAGACCAGCGGGAGACTTTAAGGTGGGACCTCCAGCCTCCTCCTGGCCTCCCCATGCCTGAACTCCCTGCCTTCTGGCACCAGGCACATGCGTTATGTGCAGTTACACTAACACTTCTTGGTGACTCATAACCCTGTGGCTTTGTCCACTCTGTTCAGGCTGCTGGAATGTCCTCTTCCCTTTTCCCCTTTTGACTTGGTGGATGTGGAGTCCTCATTTAGTTGTAAGCAGTGAAGGAGTCCTCTGCTTCAGGAAGCCTTTTCTAACTCCCTTCCCTGCTTCCTTTATTAGCCGGAAGTCTGCTGACTCCTGACCTCAAGCTTCATTTACACTGATGTGTTTGCTCTCTGGGCTTTATGTTCGAGTGTTTGTTCATGTGTCTGTTTTTCCAACTAGATTGTAAGCCCTTGAAGAATGGGGGCCATATCTTACACATCTTGGAACCTCCCATTTTAGTACTTAGCCTGATAGCTAATAGTTATTCTACAAATGCTTGTTGAAGTAATAAACTAATGACTATCCCCTTGGAAATGAGGACAGCGATGATATAACAGAAGTCAGGTATCTTGATCACTTGGACAAAATAGCAAGGCCTGGTTACCACTGATGAAGAACAGCATAGGAAAATAAACACAATTTGCACAATAGAGACAATCACTGTTGCTATGACGGGTTCTTAACCCTGTTACTTCCTAAGTACCTCACTGATACTATCTCATTTTCTTTTAACCACATCCCCTTTCCCAGTGTAATGAGGATTCTATAATCATTGTTTCTATTATTTCAAGTTTGTGGGCTCCATGGTTCTACAGCCTGTCGTGGAGACACTCTCCAGGACTGCTCGGCCCTTTGGACAGCCCTAGGGCCCTTCACTGCAGAGCAAGTGTGCTGTCTGTTGCAGAGCAGCTGGACAAAGGATCATGCCTTCAAAATCTCCCTGTGCTTATTACATGAAAACCAACCTCCCTCCTCCCTGCCCTCAGAGTCACAGCCCTCCTCTCTCCAAACCTGAGACTCCTGATTAAGGTCAGATTCGTAAAGTGCCAACAGGGATCACCAGCTCGTCCAAGTAAACCTTAAGAAAGAGGTGAACATCTTATTCATGTGTTAAGTCTCCACGATGCACTATTTGTAATAGGTAAGATATGGAAATAACCCAAATAACCCCAAAATAGATGACTGGATCAAGAAGATGTGGTATATATACACAGTGGAATACTATTCAGCAATCAAAAAAGATAAACTCATGTCATTCACAGCAACACAGATGGAGCTAGAAGAGATTATGTTCAGTAAAATATCAGAAGGAAAAAGAAAAATATCTGGTGGTTGCACTTGCAGGAGGAATACAGGGGAACCAAGTAAAGGATCAGGGAAAAAATAACAATAAATTAAAAAAAAAACAAACAAACACGCAACTATGAATCAGAGACATTCTGTAGGGGAGGGGGAGGGAAAGGGATCAAAATGGGCGGGAGGAGCACAAGGGACTATGGTGATGGTGCCTGGGTAAATTGGTGGTGGGAACTACACCTGAGAAAAGAAAGTAAACACCGTACAGAAATGAACAGTGATGTAAAATATATTTAAAGAAATAAATTATATAAAAATTTAAAAATAAATAAGAAAGAGCTTGTCATATCTTGAAAAACCTCCTTGTAAGAAAGGGGATGAGAAGTCAGAGCAAAATCCCTCAGTAAGAAAATGAAAAAAAAAAAAGGTTGAGGGACCTTTTAGAATAAGTTTCCTTTTCATGATCTAGCTCAGGCCCATCTACCGGCGACATAGCCTCCTTCTTCCCAAAGAATCTGAGGCCAAATGTACAGAGCTCCATGAAAGCAGGGGACATGTCACCCTAAGCATCCAGGACGCAACTGTATTCCCTGGCGGTATGCAGTCATAGGAGGATTTGAGGACTTAGATCTGCAGAGGTTGGAAGGGCACAAGACTCTAGCTGCTTGCTAATATTTCAGTAAGTGGGTTGGGGAGAAAAGTCTTCTCTCTGACTTTCTTCTGTGAGGAGAAGCAGGAGTAGTGATGTCTTTCTGTGATCCAGGGTCTTCCTGTCTTCCCATTGGAAAAAGGAAATGTCCACCGGGAATTTTCTCTTTGTTCTCTTTCTCTCAGGGTAAGTAGATCTCCAATTTTAACAGAGTTAAGAGCTAAGGGGCTAGACCCTGTAGAGTTGCTCAGGACTCATAATTATGGAAAATAATTTGTAAATGTTGTAATGTAGTGATGTGTTATATCTATGTGATTATTGTATATAAGAATAAATTATGTAAAATAATTTATAAATTATGTAAATGGTATCAAACTAGGCCTTAATTACTCTGTCATTCCCATTTTTCTATGCAGCCTCCTTCAGAACTGCCTTCACTGAAACTGGAAATAGTGGTTTCCAGAGTTACGGGGATTCTCCCAAGAAAGCTGTGAATGTGCAAGGCTGGGAGCAGTGTAGGAAATTAATAATTTGAATCAGAAACAAAAGAGGTGTATTTTGCCATAGGTTTAGTGGGCAGAGATATTGGCAGTATGCTCTCTTTTTTATTTCAAAGCCTTTGCTATTTTTCTTCAAGTCTAGTATCAATGCTGGGCACAGATCTTTAGCCTATGGCCATTTCCAAATCACGAAAGAAGTCTTGCATTCGTTTAAACTTTCATTGACTGATATTTGTAAGGAGCTAAAGGCAAGAGAATGATGGGGAAAAGTAAAAACAATTCCTTGCCAAATCAGATCGAGAGGCAAACGGAGGAGGTGGAGGGAAAGGACAAAACCTACACCGACACACCAAAAGGAGGGAGGAAACCTGGGAAAGCGAAGCTCTCCTATTACTTCCCCAGTCAGGAAATTATTGCTAAGTTAATTTCACGGGTCCAGGGAAGAGTAAAGTCAACATACTGTGGTTATGATGAGAGATTTAACTCTCACCATCTCAATGTTTTCAAAAGACATTCCACCCCAATGATGAGGGGGTGGGAAAGAATAATAAAGTTTATTAGTGCTGCTTTTGGAATTATGGGCCCCTGCGTTAGTGTTTCTAACAGACATTTATGATGGCCCTACTATGTGCAAAGCGTAGGCAACACATTTGTAGGTATAAAGATGAATAGGCATAGGCACTTGACCTTCTATCCAAGTGGTTGAACTATAAACCAAAGAGATGAAAAAGGAGGCCAGTGGAACTGATTATTGCCTGAATAAGTCCCTTCTGCTTCCAAACTACTGCCTATCCAGCATCTTGTATCATTTTCCTAACTTATTCTGTGCCTGTCAGACACCTCTCTCCCTCCCTCTTTCCCTCCTTCCTGCCCTCCCTCCCTCCTTTTTTTCCTCTCTCCTCACCGTTATCAGATTAAAGAGTATGTATCTCTTTAGCTTTGCTAAGGGTTTTTAAATATATTTATTAAAATATTACAAATTTTTATGTCAATTTGCATCTATAAGGTGATTATATGGTTTTAATTTTCGTTATTCTCTTAGTTGGGGCATCATATTGACTGACTTTTGAATGAACTGACCTTGCACATGTGGGAAAACAAAGCTGGTTATTCTTTTTGTGTAATTGCGGCATTTGGTTTATGAGTATTCTGTTTAGGATGTTTGCATCTATTTCCACGAGTATGAAACTGACCTATAAATTCCCTTTTTTGTAAAAAGATTAGTGTATTTAATTTGGCTTCAAAAAAATGAGTTTAGAATTGCTGCTTCTTTTTCTACTCTGGAAGAGTTTGGCCAAAATTAGTTTTGTTTTTTCCTTAAATGTTTGGCAGAATTCTCTTGTAAAGTTACCTAGACCTTGAGTTCTTCTTCATCCATCAAGTAGGATTTAATTTCTTTAATGAGTATAGGAGTATTTCTATTTTCTGTACCTTCTTGTATTAGTTTTGGAAACGATATCTTCTTATACTAGCTTGCAGTAGTATAAATGTTTTTTTTTTAATTTTTCCATTTTACCTAGAGTTATAAATGTGCTGGCATAGTTACTCATATTTTAGCATTGCCTTTCTTTTTTAAAAATAAAGATCTATTTTTTATTTATGCACACAAGATCTGGGGTATAGGTCAGAGGTGCAGGCGGTGAGAAGATTCACCAGAAATAGAGTGGGGAGCAGAACAGGCAGATCTACTGAAATGCACTGCTGAGGGAGCAGCTGGTGAGACTGGAGAGGTCTGTTGCATCATGAACCCCTGTCAAGGGATTGAACTCATGCTGCAATGGCTAGTGATGGCTTGATAATGCTATGTCTTTAACCCTTGAGCCACAAAGGAGACCCAGCATTGGCTTTCTAATATCTGTCTTATTTATAGCGATATCCATCTACTTGTTTCTGATACTGGTATATTTTTCCTTTTGTTACTGATCTTACATCATTGATCAATGTTACATCATTTTACTGAATCGGTTTGTGACTTTGTTAAAGTTCTTTATTACGTGTTTTCTGTTAAATTAATTTGTGTCCTGTGATGAATTATTTTCATTTTAATTTGGGGGAAGGACTTTAATTTTTTAAATTTTGCAAGGCTTTAACTTTTCTTAAAAACTAACTTAAATTCTTAGCGAATTCATTTTCAGTCTTTTAGCTTCTCTGATGTATGCAGCTAATGCTATACATTTCCATCTAATTTCACTTTATTTTCATCACACACATTTTGATATGCTGTATTTTCATTAGTGTTCACTTCAAAATATTTTCAAATTTCCATTCTGATATTCACTGTGAGGATTTGGTAAAATATCTCTAACTTAGTTGTAGTATGTTTAGAGGGCTGCCTAGGTTCGTATAATCCTTTTTTAAGACTTGCTTTATAAACAAACGTAAAGCAATTTTTATCATATATCCAGTGTATTTTTGGATTTGTAGATACTTCCGGTGAGGCTTGTTAATTTTGACATTATATAGGTTTAGGCTAATTATTAAGTGCATAGAGATAAAGAATTGTTATATTTTCCTGTTGAATTGAACCTTTTATTGTTAGGAAATGTCTATCTTTATCTCTAATAGTTCCCCAGTCTGATGAGTGTCCTGTTAACACAGTCACTCCAGCTTCATTTTGATTAGTGTTGACATGATTTATCTTCCCTTATTCTGTACTCTCAACATGAAACATGTTCTTATATCTCTTATGAATAGCAACTATTTGTACTGCTTGGTTTATCCACTCACAGTTGATCTTTTATTTGGAATATTTAGTTTATTTGATGTAGTTAGCCATGTTTTGGGTCTGTTTTTATAATCAGTCTTTTAGTTTTTCCCTCTTTTAAATATCTTTTTTTCCTTTCTACTTTTTCTGTGACTGACTATCATTATATAACTTCATTATGACAAGATGTCAGCTTGTTCTCTCTCTCCTACTATCCTGATACATTGATAGACCCAGAATAATAGTTCAAATTTTTGGTCTCAGAATCTCTTTATACTCTGAACTCTGCAACTTAAAGGCTTTTTGTTTATGGGAGCTGTAGCTATTAAAAATGATCATATTAAAAATTAAAACTGAGGACATTAAAATATTTATGAATTCATTGAAATAATAATAGCAAACAGTTACATAACAATATAACATATTGTCATGAAAAATAATTGCATTTTTCCCAACAAAAGAGTGCTATTGTTTTATATTTTAGCTGACCTTGTCTGTCTTAGAGAAGACAGCTCAAGGGTCATATTTCTTACTACATTTATTTTTTTTCTAATTTCATAAATCATATAGTTTCTAAAAAAACTTCACTATACAACTGTGAGAGAGGGGAAAAGGCTAATAATATTTTAACATTAATATGAAATTTGTTTTGCCCTTGTGGATTCCCTGAAAGTCTCTAGGGAATTTCCACACACCATAGGAACCCACACACCATACTTTCAGACTATGCTTCTCAGACTTTAGTGGCACATCCACGTCCCTGGAAGGACTGGTTAAATCACTGGTTAAGTGTGCCCCGATGGTGCCTGAGAATCTGCATTTCTAACAAATTCTACTCTTTGAGATCCACTGATTATAATGCATTAATCCTGGTCTTTATCTGTTTGTCTTTGCTTACATTGCAGCTTTTAAAGACAATATCAAAATTTACTAAGTAACTAATATCTATTGCTTTATATACATCTTCCACCATCTCCTGAAATTTTCTCTTCTCTAACTAAAATTCTTAATACAAAATTGACTTTAGTGTGAGCCTTTTTGTGACATTTTTGATACCTGAGAATATTTTTTTATCATTCTTTCATATTAAAATAACAGTTTGGGTGAATATAATTCTCTTGGTTTTATGGTTCTAGAGTCTTGTCCCCAATACTTTGAAAACTTTATTTTTTCCAGTGCTTTAAAAAAAAGGTTGCTTCTAGTGTTGCTATGGAAGCATCTGAAATTAATTTAATTTTTGTTTATTAAAACAGGACCTGTCCTTTTTCTCTTAGGCTTTCATAATATCTACTTTTTTCTTGATATTTTTTGTAGTGGATGTCTCATGTGGGGCTTTTGCTTATATCTGCTCTTTGGAATCTCTGGTCCTTTCCATCCGAAGCCGCCTCCTCCTCCTGCACTTTTTTCTTCTTTTCTTTCATTTAGGAAATTTATCTTCATTATTTCTGTAATACTCCCTCCTCCAGGGAGTTCTGTATTCCACTGTTATTACTTCTACTTTGATTCTCCCTGCGTCACCACATCTTGCATTTTTTTCTTTTCTTTGTATTTTTGTACTTCTTTGATCTTTCATTCTTGCCTCTGGGAATTTTTTTCAGATCTAATCTTTCAGTTTGCTAATCCATTCTTTAGTTAATTCTGTTATTTACTTCATTTAGATTATTTGTTACAATGAGTATCTTTTCATATCTAATATTTATTCTTAGTCCCTTTTATATTTTCTTGGCCTTGTTGCAAATGCTAATAGCTGTCATGATCTTTTTTAATCTTTTCATGAAGCAAACAAATTTTGGGTACTAATATTTCTGTTTGGGGTGGAATATGTAACCCAATAAGTTATTTTCCTCAAATGTCTTATTATTTTGGTTTGTGAGCTTATTTTCCTTTGGGATATTGGCAAGGGTGGACCTTATTTTGCAACAGTCCTAACTGGCTCAGGTTAGGGAGCCAAGCCCTACAGAGGAGACCAGGCATGGGAGGACCAGTTAGTCACTTTTGGCCCCTGTGTCAGAGCTTCATTTTCTGCCCTCCAGGAAGAGGCATCCATAGACTGCAAAATAATGGGACTTTGGAAGGAGAGGCATGGAGGGCCTCTGTTCAAGTTTTCCATCTGTTGTTTGTTTATATCTCACAGGTACCTATTTTGTTTCTTTTGAGAATACCTAGACTGGAACTGAGAGGTACAAGCATGAGGGCAGAAATTGTTAGCCCAAGGTGATAACAGAAGAAAGCAAAACAGAGTATCAAGACGTCCTATCTAATTGTACCCTCCCAGCCTATGTAAATATGCCTCCTATTAAAGGACAAAGCCTCACCTAGGCACTTGTTTAAAGTAGTATAATTCAGTTGTCCCACAAATTTCTTGATATTTTCCCTCTGGCATTCCTTGGGGAAGAGAGGCAGCCTTCATACTAGTTCAGTTTCTTAGAATATCTTGATCCTAGTCCTACTTCTAATTTTTTTTAAGAGTGTGACCTTGGGGAAGTTAGTTTTCTAATCCATAAATGGAGCTAACACCCTGCATCAATAGCTGGATTAGTTTTTTTTTTTTTTAAAGATTTATTTTTGCATACAAGCTGGGGTGCAGACCAGAGATGTGAGGCGGTGAGAGGGTTCGCCCGAGACAGAGTGGGGAGCAGAACAGTATGATGACTGAAATACACTGCTGAGGGGAGCAGGGGGTGAGGCAGGAGAAGTCTGCTGCGCCATGTGGGATTCTCTCCGGCTGGGCATGGAACTAGCACCACAGCTGCCAACAGCTCCACAGCGCTGTGCTTAACCCGTTGCACCACCCGGGAGGCCCTGGATTAGTTTTCTAATCCATAAATCCATACATCAATAGCAATGTAAAGATTAGAAATTATATGTAGAGAGAGGGAGAGAGAGACAGGTTTGTATTATTTTTGGCACAAAACACTCAATAAATCATAGCTACTATTGTAATCATCAGGTAACAATGACAGTGGTTATAATAGCAGCTGTGGTGGTTGTAACTGAAAACTAGAACTGAAATTGCTTTTCCATTCTGCAATGGAATGTTCTGGATAATGGGGTATACTGTTGCATCATGTAAAAAATCATCTTTTTTATATGTTCAGAATCACATGACTGAAATTTATGTTTTCTTTTTCTTTGGGCTTACATATGTGTATTTACCCAGAGAATGTGGGGCCTGGGCTCCCAAGAAATGGAGATGTGGTCTAGGGAAGTCTCCCTAAAGGGACATAATTACTCTTGCAATTTGTTAGGAACCAGATGGGAGGAGCTAGATGTCCATTGTAGATACCAGGGATAGCCATAGCTATGATCTGTGTTACCTTCTGTTTTTCATATTGTAATTCCTTTCTGTAAAAGCCCAGTGCCTTCCATGACATGATACTATACATGAAAGAGTGGTCTTGCTTATCCTTGGGAAACCAAGGGGTAGGGTCATGCTCTTTTTGGAGAGATGAATCTTAAAAGGCTGATCATGAAATGTTAAGAAGAGCCTTCTACTAAAAGCAGATCCAATCACAGATGGTTGACTGGAATGACAAAGAACAAACAGGATGGAACTGTGGAATGCCCCTGCATGTCTTGGTGATTCTCAGAAATACGTGGGGTGAGGAACCTAGTGAAAAATTGGGCTTTCTAGATCAGCAGGATGGGAGGTAGAGAAATTATGATCTGACATTAAAGGAAAGTGTGACTACAGGATGGGGAACCAGGACCTTTGCATCACAGTAATATGCGGTATTGATATATACCACTCTCCAGCACCCTTCACCCCCACTAGTCCTGACCAAACAAACATCTGCTACTGCCTCTCCTGTCTGGGGGATGAGTGGGTAGGGATCCTGGGGGCAGTTCTCTTGACCTTAAGTCACATGATCTGTTAGCACCCTGCTGTGGGTACTTGGTCACCACTTAGTCAGCAATACTGACTTCCATGGCCCTGGCAATATCATGGTCAAGGGCACCTAGTAGGAGACCTCAGCAGTACATGTCCTCAATTTCTCTCTTCTCAGGGTAGGTCTGGGGTGGGAAAAAGAAAAAAATGTATACTCACAATAGATGTTCCTTTGCCTCCTTGGGGCTACTGAAACCTGCTAGAGCTTTCATTTTCACATCTAAAATGATGTGGCTCGTTTCTCAACCTCTTCCAAGGAACAGCCAATTGCTGGTGGGTCAGTGAACTCCCAGAGGGGATATAATGGGAACTGATGCTACTTTAAAAAATGCCAGAAAGTCTTCCACTGTGTCTAATATGACCCTAGGAGGCCTGGATTGATTACACTGGTCAACTTTGAGATCATTACTGACTTAAAAATGCCCTAATCTGTAGTAAGTTGGTGTGCTGAACGTGTATTTAACCCTGAAAATTTTTTATTAGCTCTTGTTTTGAAAATATTTCATATAATTCATTTTATATGTTTCCAGTAGGACTGCAACAGCATCCTAAATCAGCCTAGAATAATGCAATATTGCATCACATTATGTAATACCGTCATGCACACATCATCCTGAATTAATTGCATCATTTTCTGATGCAGTGCAATACTACTGCCAGGCAGCTGCTGAAGTAAGCTGACGTCAAGAGTGCACTAGATAAAGCCCTGTCGGAAAGATTGAGCATTGAAAATATTTCAGACTTTGTGCAAGACAGTTTAAGCTACTGTTATATAAAACTGTTATTTTATCCATTTAGGCACAATACAGAACAGTAATTCCTCAAAAGTGCGTTAATAGTGTGGACAATTTCTGCTCTATTTGTGGGAAGTGACATTTGCCGAGCAGAAGAAGAGTATCACTTCTCAAGTGAAGAAGGCTTATCATCTTTACTTCGGATGCAAGTTTGGTGACCAAGACAAGCCTTGGGCCCCACATATATGCTGTGCTACATGTACAACACAGCTTTCACAGTGGTTCAATGGCAAAAGACCATCAATGCCGTTTGCAGTCCCCATTGTATGGAGAGAGCCAAGCAGCCACATCAAAGACTTACTTCTGCTTGGTTCCTCCTCTTTCCGGTGGAATAATGAATCAAAAGAAGTTGAGAATAGTCTACCCAAACGTTCATCTGCATTGAGACCAGTTCCACATGGGTAGGGACTTCCTATTCCAGAACCTCCAGCAGAATATTCTCTTGATTCATCTGATGAGGACAAGGGTGAGCTGACCTGTTCTTCTCCTGTTCCATCAACATGCAGTGATCCAGATTTTCAATGTGGTGCATCATCAACGCCACACAGACTAACACAGGAAGAACTCAGTGACCTGGTTAGTGATTTGGACTTATCCAAGAACAAGGCAGTATTGCTAGGATCAAGACTCCAACAGTGGAATCTTCTAGAAGAAGATGTCACAATTACTTTCTATCGAAAGTGCCGCCAGTAGTTGGAGCCTTTCTTCAGAAAGTAAAGTACTCTGGTATTCTGTTCCGATATTGAGGGCCTCATGAATGCCTTAGAAATCACTCGTGACCCACAAGAAAGGAGACTATTTCTAGACTCTTCGAAACTGAGCCTTAAGGCTGTGCTTCTACACAATGGAAACTGTCTTCCATCTATTCCAGTAGCGCATGCTGTCCACATGAAAGAGACATACGATAACTTAAAGCAGCTACTGAATTCCATTGAGTATAACAAGTACAGTTGGCACATCTGTGGTGATTTGAAGCTAATTGCCCTTTTAATGGGACTGCAGCAGAGATATAAAAAATACATGTGTTTCTTATGTGAGTGGGATAACCGAGCGAGTGAATTGCACTATTTGCAGAAGGAATGGACTTGCAGACAAAATAGAGCAGTTGGAGAGAAGAAAATCCAGCACCCAGCTCTGGTCGAGGCTCACAAAATCCTGCTACCTCCCCTTCACATCAAACTAGGTTTGATGAAGAATTTCGTGAAAGCCAGGGACCGGACCTCGCCAGCTTTCCCCAATACCTGCAGGAAAAATTTCCTCAACTCAGCAAGGCAAAGATTAAATGGGAGTTTTTGTGGGTCCTCAGATTTGAGAGATCGTCAAAGATGACCAGTTCAACAATTTGCTGCAGGGTGATGTGAAACAAGCATGGGATGCTTTTCGCTTAGTGTCTACAAACTTTCTTGGGAATGTTAAGGCAGAAAACTACAAGGAACTAGTAGAAGACATGCTGATACAGTATCAGAAACTTGGCTGCAAGTGTCTCTAAAGATCCAATTCCTTCATTCCCATCTGGATTTCTTCCCTGAAAACTGTGGTATGGTTAGTGATGAACATGGCAAACATTTTCAAGATATCGCATCAATGGAACAAAGATACCATGGAAAATGGTCCACTACAATGCTGGCTGACTGCTGCTGGACACTCCACAGAGATGCTCCTGTACATGAGACAAACGAATAAATCTAAGAAGTAGTCTATGACTTGATGTTTCACAGGTATTAACCGTAGGCCTATTACTATTGGCATGCATTTTGTGATGTAAACATCAATTTATTGCAGATTACAAAAAACTAGAGCCAAAATTAGAATTTGACTGTCATATTCATGTTGAGAACATACAAATTGATAGGAAATGACTGATTTTATTTCAGTAACATGACTTTTGTAAACATTTGTTGACCGGTGTTATTTATACTTTTCCAAGTTCAGTAATTACTTAGAAGCTTTTAGAGTAAGAACTATCTGAGCAATTCAGAGGGACGTGACTGCCTCTGGGTCACTTCCATAAACACCCTGCAGACCTTATAAATTCCAACAAGACTGGACAAAAGGAAGCACCCCCCCCCTTTCCTTCTTTGGGAACAGTCTGTGTTGCCCTCTACCCTGAGCAACGACTCTCAGCCTTTGTTATGGCCTCCTCAGAAGTCTGTACATAGCAACCAGGGCATGAAGTGAACTGGTCTCTTCCCTTTAAATATGATGCCACCAAGCTGTTACTGTCAGTTACTGCCCTTAAAAGGACAGCTGTTGGTCAGCCCTTTGTGGACAAGGCAACATCCTCCCTGCTCTTGCTTCTGAATAACAGACTTTTCACTCTATCCTACTGAAAAATGTACATATTGACTCTGAGAGGGTTTCTCTGAAGACTTTCTCAGGCATAATCTACCCAGCAGGCTCAGAGCTCTGCACTGAAGATATAAACTTGCCATGCTCTCAGGGACGTGGCTTGAGCCCACCCTTTCCATCCTCCCCCTAGGGCTGCTAAGAACAGTATCTCCCTTCAGGGAAGTAAAATCCATCAGGAAACTGCCCCTCTGTCCCCAAGTCAGGGAGTTGTCATGGAGGAAAGAAAGAGATAGATGAGTGTGTGTTTGTGTGTACGTGCATGCATGGGCTTCTGTGTGCATGTCATGGACATGTGTGTGTTCTTTGTGCCTGTCTGTCATGTGTGTATGTTGGCTGCTAGAGCACTTCAGTCCATCTTCTCTCATTTTCTCTCGACTGCTTCCTTAGGCCCCTTCCACTTCATTTGCTTTCCTTTATCTAGCTTTGTGTGTATGTGTGTAGCAAAAAGAATTGCTTAGAATTTTGGCAAAGAGGATCATCTGCAGATGTCAACAGTTACTCAAATTAGGTGGGGTCTTTCTCCTGGATCCCAGTTTCTGGTGCCAAGTGGTAGAAGAACACTGTCCCCTTGGCCACCTGCCCATCCTTAATCGGAGGCTGTGAGCTCTGGCAGAGGAAGAACAACTGAGGTGGCCTGTAAACTCCCTGGTCGTATATCAAGGAGTAAGTGGGAAGTGATGGTAGTTTCTGACTGCTTTGTAATGAAACCAAAATGTGTTTATTCCAAAGCTTTCTCCCTTTAATGACACATGGTAAAAACATCCCTCAGATTTAGTATCTCATGGTTCCTCTTCAAGGCCTCTGGGACGCAGTCATACTAACCCAATCTCTGTCTCCTGCATATTTCAGGAAGCATGGCATGAGAGCTGGGGCCAGACATGCTCCAATCTTGAATTGAGTTCCTAGTCATTGTGACCTTGAACAGGTCATTAATCTTCAGTTACTTCGTGTAGAAAAGGGATAATAACAAAACATAGAAAAGGGCTATTGAACAGATTTTTAAAAAGATTTATTTATTTATGCATATAAGCTGGGGTATAGACCAGAGGTGTGGGGTGATGAGAGGATTCACCAGAGACAGAGTGGGGAGCAGAACAGGTGGATCTACTGAAGTGCACTGCTGAGGGCAGCAGCGGGCGAGACAGGAGAGGTCTGCTGTGCCAGTCGGGATGCTCCCTGGCCGGGGATCGATCTCGTGCTGCAGTGGCTCTGGATATCTTCATAGTGCTGAGACTTAACCTGTTGTGCCACCAGGGAGGCCCAGTATTGAACAGATTAAATAAAATTAACCTGGTAAAAATCTTCACAAATAGTAAGAGCTCTGTTAGCTATTTTTATTTTCTTCTCTCTGTTTGGAGCTATTTTTGGTGCCAAAACTCTCCTATCCTTCCCTATTGTCCCCCTACTGGTTTCCTAGGGCTGCCATAGCAAAGTACTACAAATTGCATGGCTTAATGCAGCAGAAATTTATTTTCTCAAAATTATTGGAGCTAGAAATTTGAAATCAAGGTGTGAGAAAGGCCACACCTCTTCTGAAGGCTCTCGGGAAGCACCCTTCCTCAGCTCCTGTTGGCTTTTGTCGGTCCTTGGCTTGTGGCCCCAATCTTTCTCTGCTACCTCTGCCTTCACATGACCTTCCTCTCTTTATCTGTGCTCCCTCCTATTTATATAAGGATACCAGTCACTGGATTTACCCAAATACAGACTTAGCCAAAATCCAGCATGGTGTCATCTTGAAATCCTTCCCTAATAATGTGTAAAGACTATCTCTAAATAGTCTAAATATGGTCACATTCTGAGGTTCCAGGTGGATATGAAACTTGGGTGGGGGCACTATACAACCAACCATATTACTAACCTAGGTGCCTCTATTTTTTAAATAATCTCAAAAATTTTATCTGTTACATTTGCTTTTCCCACTTTATTGGAATTTTGCTCACTTTTATCCATCTTCGCTGCTATGACCTATTGCAACTTCACCTGGGTGATTCCCTGTGCTGCCTTTTCCTTTGGTCTCCCTCATACTCATTTTCCACATTGTCTCCAGGGTGGCCTTTAAAAATCTAGACAGATTTGATCGAGTTATTTCTTCTCAAAAACGATTAAAAGCTCCCTATTGATTTTTTGATAAAATTCAACATTCAAGCCTCTTCATAAGGTGGACCCCAAACTGCTTTTCTAATAGCCTATTATACTGTCCAATGATTTGTCCTCAGCTACCCCAGTCCACACTAAACTGGGCTTGTTGTTGCAGCCATGATAGGCTTGTGCCAGGGCCTTGGAGACTAAACTCATTCAAGTGGAAGGTTTATTGAGAGCTCTTTGGTATAGGCATTAACTCATCTTTGGGTGTGAGGAGAGAAGTTGGAGGTCAGTTCTAGAGAGCTTGGTTGACATTCAAGGCTTAAGGGATCAGTTTGGTTTCACAAACAGAGATGGGAACTTTGGAGCCAGGATGATCAGGATCAGGTTTGGAAATGGAAGATGAGTTGATGAAAGAGTTGAGATTGTCTAATGCTTGAGCTGAATGAGTGTGATGAATCCATTCACATATTAGAGGCTAGCGATGCAGCCTGGGAGGCTTAGTATCATTAGGGCAGAAGGAAAAGCAGTGAGTCTCCATACTCCCTGGTTATCAGGGGTGGACACAGAACCACAGAGCCTGGGGATATAATTCTTGTGATGCTCTCTTCTCTTCCCCTCTTGCTTATTCTGTGGGATAGAAGAACAGAAATCTGGGTCATAACAGCTTGTAGCTGTTTGCTCTTGTGGTTTTCCTAAATAGCTGGGCAGATGCAAGATCTAAACTTGCTCTGTTTTTGAGAATGTCAAGACCCTGTTTGTGTTGACATTGTACTTGTAGTTTCTGAGTGAGTTTGGATCCTGACTATGAATAAAGAGACTGAGCTTGACTTGATAGTATCCAAGGAGTTCCATCTATGACACTTTATGACTCTGAGTCCATCAACTTAATTGAACGGGGTGGCATTTTCTCTCTCTCCCAGATTTGGCGGACATGCTTGTTGCATGATTCTTGCTGGGCAGCAGACTTCCTGTGGTCCTTTGGCTCCACTTACAGCAGAAGGAAGCCATGAGGGATCTCAGCTGCTTCAGAAGTTATTTACAAGGCTCACCAGATATAACCACTTTCAAACTCATGTAATTTTTAACAAAACTTTTATTTACTAGCAATGTTTTCCTTGATTATAAATCATTGCAGGGAATTGATAGACTCAGAGAATTTCAATGTTGGATTGGGCTTCAGAAATGACTGCCTTGATCTTCACTAGTTTGGGCTGTTGTAACAAAACACCATCATCTGAGTGGCTTAAACATTTATTTCTCACAGTTCTGGAGATGGGGAAGTACAAGATAAAGGCACCAGAAGATCAGATATCTGCTAAGGACCTGCTTCCTTGCTTGTTGGTAGCCACTTTCCTGCTGTGTCCTCACTTGGCTGAGATCCTCTCTCCTGTCTCTTCTTACAAGGGCACTAATCTCATTGATGAGGATCCACCCTTCTTTCCTAATTACCTCCCAAAGTCAATACCACCAAATGCCATTGTGTTGGGGATTATACTTCAACATATGGATTTGGGCAGATGCAAATATCCACTCCTAGCAGGGTCCAACATCTTCTCCCAGCAGATGGGAAAGTTGAGGTGCAATACCAGGAGGTCTCCTGCAAGGGTCCCCAAGCAAGTGAGCAAAAGTTGTCTGGTTTGCAATGCAGGACCTCTCCCTCCTACATCATAATCATTGTTCTTTCTGATTGAATGATAGATTTTCATTCTCTTGATCCTGCCTTGCCAATTTTTCCTTTCTGTTCACTTAAGAAGAGAGGTCAGACAACTGATGAAAAGACAGAGGAACGGGGATTAAGTATGATTAAGTAATTTCTGCCTTTGAGGAGGGACTCCCTCTGAAGACCATTTGCTAACTGGACATCTGAGTTCAGTTTGAAAAGTGACATTTCAAATTCTTGTCCTCAGAGTTCTCATGCATATATGGAGTTCCAGACACCACTGGCTTTGCTCAGTCTCCTTGGCAAAAGTGCACACCCTGAGCCGGAGTCTGTTGCTTGATTGGGAAGAGGAGATGTCCTGTCCTTGGGGTTCCCCTCATCTTGGATGAGTGAAAAAGAGCATGCAGATAAGCTCCTGCTGTTTTGTTGGGGCTCCCTGGGACCTGTGTATCCCAGCTAAAGCCTTTTTCCCAGTGCCCCCACACTCTGGAGGGCCCTGTCTTACTCTTGGCATGTGTCTGGTTCCTTCTTGAATGTAGTCCAGAGCTCAAACTTTCCATACAGTGACTCTGATGATTCCAGAGATATGAGTGTAGAACTTCAAAGCCTAAAGCAACCAGTCCTAACTCTGAAAACATTTATGTCTCTACTTATCCTAGTTATACTAATTACATATTTAATTTTGTGGCGCTTTTAAAGTATGAGGATAACATTTTCCAAAACAATACAAACTCAAGTCAACCGGCCCCAGGAAGATGTGCCATATGTTTCCCTCCCTGCTTTGTGGAACCCACCAACACTCAACTGTGAGATCACTCACGCTTCACTTGGAGATGCCTGGACAAAGAAATAGGCACAGTCTGGGTTCACATCCTGGCTTGCTCACTTAGGAATTACATGGTCCTGGAAAGTTAACTAAACTCTGCAATTTTTGGTTTCTTCTGTGAAAAGGGCATTACAAATACCAAGCTCACATGATCATTGTGGTGACAAAAACATACTTAGGTGGCCTGTCACGGTCCTGGGGGGGAAGTGCTCAAGGGTGTTTACTTTTAACTCAGTTTCCCCCTTTCTACGAAATGACTCCTCTTAGCCCTCCTGCTGCAGGCTGAGAGAAAGAGGACCAGATGGATGCAGGTCCCATCTAGCCCATCCGTTTGCCTCTGCCTGCAATTTCAAAGCACCATCAAAGGAGAGCTGTAGAGCCTGCTTTTAAAACTCCCCAGACAAATAATCTACCGTCATTTGGCAAATCATGTCAGCTTTCAGAATTTGTTCTTTTTCCCATTTGTCCATTCATAGGAAACATGCATTGGACCTAGCTACGCCAGGTACTGTGCTAGGCCTCAGAGAGATAAAAAAGCTATCTCACAAGATTCCCCTCTTTAAGACGCTTATGAAATAATAGGAAGTTACACAGATAAACAGTTGCGATACGAAGTAATTAGTGCTATAATAACATATTCACAGACTCCTACAGATTACACAGGATGGACATCTTTCAGGAAGCAGATGTGTGACACAGAAGGAGTCTTGGAAATGCTTCCCAAAAGAGGCAAACCTGACCCAAATCTGACAAGCAAAAGCGAGCAGAGGGTTTAAAAATTCATTTCGGGGAAAATCTCAGCAGTAGAGAACATGGCTTAGGAAAGTGAAAGTTATTAAGTGAGACTCAGCAGAGAGATGAGAACAGTGAAGAGAATGAGGTGGTAGATAATAAAGTGTTCTCCAACTTTACTCTTGTGAAGATAAAATCTATAAATCTGAAGGCATAGTAAACAGGAGAGAGGCTGCCGCAATGATCCAGGTGACCTCCGTTGAAAGTCCAAGCCAATCACGGGGTCAAATGAGAAGTCAGGTTTAAGAGACACAAAAGAGCTAGCTCAAATCATCAAAATAGCAAAACACAACTTGTTAGAATCTGTGTCCTTTATTCTTAATTTCTGCTTCCCAGATAGTGTTCAGGGTCTTTGATATTCTATCACTTCAGAGTGGTCATTCTAAGAGGCAATGAAAACAATGGTTGGGAAATTTGATATTTTAAATCTGACAGTGACAAGAATAACAATAACATTATTTTTTTTAGCATATAAAGAGTACACTATTGCTGAGTTAAATGGGAAAAAAAGTATATTTCTTTTTCCAGTCATTCTTTCTGTGAAAATATGACATCTTCATTCTGATGAGAACATACACTAAATGATAATGTGTGGCAGAGTGTATCATAAACTGTAGGGTCCTTTTGTATACATTCACTCCTTTGATTCTCCCAATAGTTCTGTGAGGTAAACATTTACCCTCACTTTGTAGGCAAGGAAACTGAGGCACAAATTTAGTTAAGGTCACTCAACAGCTAAAGCAGGAAATTAGTCTCAAACTGGTACAATTCCAATACTATGCTCTTCTGATACTATACCAATTGTGAGGTAAAGAGTCTTTCTCCATTTGGAAAGTTGTCAGAGACACTGGGGTTATAGAGGGAACCTGCAGGAAAAATCATCTTGGTTCACATAGCGCCCTCCTCCAGACAAATCACTTGGTGAGGCGGGAGTGGGTGGGTGGGGGTGGGTGGGTGGAGGTGTATTTAGTTTTTCTGGATGTTTCTCTAAGGATGTTAAGAGGAACCAGCCAATACTAATCTCAAACAGGATATCCTTTAGGGAAAACACTCCACACTAAATACAAACAGGAGATTTCTGACTGAAGAATCATAGACACTTAAGAATCCCTTTCGTTTAGTTTTTGGTGTGTGTGTGTTTGTGTACTGAGTTTCAGAAAATCTCTTGGACTTTCAGTGGACCACTTACAGGAGTTATGTGTGAATCCTTTGGGCATTCTGTGTAAATGTTTCTTCAGGATTCTCCTTCCTACATGTGCTGCTTCTGTCTGTCTGTCTGTCTATCCATCCATCCATTCATCCATCCATCCATCCATCCATCCATCTACTTCTATCTATCTATCATCTGTTACTACCTATATTTTCTGTCATCTATCTATCACTACCTGTCTATTATGTATTATCTGTGAATCTATCTCCTTATATGCTGATTTCTCTCTCTCCCCCCCGCCCCACACCCTTGCTCCTGGAGTAGTCAAATCCTTTAGGACACTTCAAAACAAAGGATCAGTGAGCTCATTCCCCCTGTGGGCAGCCAGGACCACCCAAGTTGGATCATGTGGGCCGGGGCTACATGTTCACTGGGGCTAAGTCTTCAGCAGACTGTGTTGTCCTCTTACTTTCCCGTTTGGTCTCCATCAGCTGTTGGGTCATGGAAAGGAGGAATTAGCTCTGTAGTTTGACTCCATCAGTGTCCCTGAGAGAAGAGGGAGTGACACTTCAGTCCCCTAAGCCTCAGTCACATTTGTGTTTGAACATCCCTTTCCTGCCTACCAAGTGTTCTTCTGAATACCCCATTGTTATAGTTACACTCACCACCCTGTGGAGGGATTTAATGGCTAAATCAGATCTTTTTTTCATGGCACGTCTCAAGGCGGACCCCAACCCTTATCTCAACGACTGATCTTTCCCACTGCAGATGTGGTGCCAGTGTGTCCCACAACCCTCTCAGCGCCTGAGAGAGCACTTCAGAGTAAACAAATCAAAATACCAAGAGGATATTTACAGCCGCTCACCAAGCTCCCAATTTCCTTGGCTGGCCTTGTAGACAATGCACTCCTGCATCAGCTTTCAATTGTACTGTCAGAAATGGATACAGGACCCAGATTGAGAAAATATTATGCTAAGCCAGTCAATAGGCAAACAAAACATTGTCTACTGTTTCTTTAGAGGACCTGGGGCTAAATGTTTGCTTGTTTTCATAATGATGTTGCAGTCATTACAAATTCTGCTTAAATTGCCTGATCTATTTCTCAGGCACTCACGGGAACCTGGCCTTGGAATAGGGAGAAATACATAGCATCTAACCACTTTTATTTTCCTGGTATCAGGGGACAAAGCAGTCCTCAGCAGGCTTCTGCCCACTTGTTCCCACACATTAAATCTATTCTGAGTGGAAGCATCGCCTGTGCCCATCTTATACCCTTTATGCCAAGTATCCAAGGCCTGTATGGGCCAGTATTATCAACCGCTGACAAATTAAAACCTCTATATTTTATATTAAGGCTCGTGAGATATAGGTAATAGATTATAGAGTGTTCCTAAATTAGTTTCTTCTGCTTTTAAAGCCAATTCTTTTTCAAGAATATAAGCGTGTATTAAGATCTAACCCAGTGTTTTAGAATTTATGATCCATCACCGGGTCCCATTAAATTCTGCTTGTTCTCTTTCCTTCCCACCCTTGTCTTCTTGCCCCCAACTTCATGCACCTGCCTTTGTGGCTTGGCATTTGCTTATTGAACCTAGAACGCCTTCCTGGTCTCTGCCTCGCAAAAGCCTACTCATCTGTTCCAATTTGATTTAAAGGTCTCTGTACAGTCCATCCACTAGGAGGTGTCTGGTGCAGCCCTGAGCTTCCGCCTATCCCTACATTTTCCTCACCACTTATACCATTTGTTTTTTCTCCCACCAGCCGTAAGAGAAAAGTGATACTTTTCCTGCTTTTCAGATGAAATCGCTCATGAGCAGAGAGATGAAGAAAGTCATCAAGAAATGTAGAAATGTAGAAAATCCCGGAGCTGGGACTCCAACCTGGATCCTCTGCCCCTAATCAAACCTATTTCCCTTTTCATTGTTCTCAGGCGAAATATTATCTACTATGGAAATCTTTTCTCACATTGGTTGGTATATATCACACCATAGAAAGGTCTTAGCTATAAAATTCATGTAATCAGGCTTCTATTAAATGTTGGTATTAGGTGTAAATTTTATAGGCAAATGACTTCACTTCAGGCTTTTGCCTCGTAAGGAGGTAACAACACCTTCAACGTAGACTAAAGAAAATTCCTGGCTCAGAGTCACATGCAACATGAGTCTTGATTAGTGGCAGGTCTTGTTGCAGCAGTCCTGTGGTCAGGCTGTAGCTTTGTACTTAAAATTCATCTACCTTTAAATGAACTCTGGGAGGCAGGCTCCAGGCCTCCCTCTTACATTATGTGACTCAGTGCTTTGTGGTTTTTACCGCAGGTCTTTGGGATAAAGAAGAAAAGCGATGGGAACCATTTTCAGAGGTGTTTTAACTAGGTGGACAGTCTCCTTCATGATCTACCCAGATCTAAGGTGATGAGTCTCTTCTCCAGTTTCATCTCCCTGTGGGGATACCCACACACAGAGATTTCCAGACTCTGGTTAAGAGGTAGCTGCTGCTGAATCAGGAAAGAGGGGTGACAGGGTCTGAGCTATTACAAGGTTCCTGGAACTTGAGCCACAGAAGAAAATTAAGAATGTTCTCAGTCTGTGCCTAATAACGATGGAGGCTAGATGCTTCCTCACCTGAGGATGAGGAACGCTCTGGAGCAGAGGGACTTAGGGCAGAATTTCCTGGTCTTCAGTGTGCACACGGCTCTCTCGGGGATTGCATCAAGAGCGGATGCTGATGCATAAGGTCTGTCGTGGGGCCTAAGACGCTGCCTTTCCAATGAACCTCCAGGGACTGTAAGTTGATGATCTTTGGATGCCACCACTCGCCAGGTGGTGAACATTTGGGAAAAGTCAGAAGATGCAGCCCACATTATTAGTAGTAGGCAAGCCACGTATTGCTCTGAACTCCAGATTCCTTATCTTTAAAATGGGAAACAGCACCGAAGCAGAGATATTTAAATGTTGCTTTAAATATTTGTAATGGTATTTGGGAAACTTTTGTGCACTATTTAAATTTAGGGATCATTGCTGTAATGCTTGTTTAATAAGCATGTCATTCAAAATCCAATAGATGGATTATAATACAGTTCACATTTCTAAGGGCTTAATGGGACATGTTAATAGAAGATGGAGTAAATTCATTTTATTTCAAGCAAAAACTTTCCCTATCCCTTTTTATTTAAGAAATTTGTGAAATTACAGAAGTCTGTGAGAACTTGCTTCTTAATTTAAAATTCCTCTGATTTTATATAATGGAAATTATCTGATCATTCAGAATCCGTTGGAATTGGCATTGGCAGAATATGCATTAACATCTAATGGGACTTAAATGGCTTTGATTTATGCTCACTTGGAAATAGAGATAAAGGGCTGGGAGAAGGACAAGAAAAACCTGCAACTGACTGATGCTACAACATAGAAAATAAACAAATGTGATTTAAAAAGGTACCCTTCAAAATTGAGATACTGATTTTATAAACTTTATACATGACCATTAAGTCATTGATAAAATTCAGAAGAATCTCTTGTGTTAGAACTCAAAGTATAATTTATATTAATCAAATTCAGTGATCATAATTCTTTCCACTCTGACCTTTCAGCTAATGTAATGTAATAGTAATTGTAATTGTAATAGTTATGATTATATATAAAGTAACCTACAGCTAATTCAGTTTATAGAATCCACTTCTTACTGAAAGCAGCTGTGGGGCTTCTTGCCAAAATAGCTCTCCTCAGATTTTCTGGGAGGGCTTCTGAAGGTGGAGAGCCTTTTCAGGGCAGACCTTCCCATCCTATGGACAGAGAAGGTACTGGGATCCTGTTAGTTTTTGTTTTTGTTTTTGTTTTTTTTTCATTGAAGTAACATTGGTTTACAACACTATATATGATTAGGGGAATGGGCTCACACTTCCTCAGGTGTTTGTCGCCACAGCATCACCACACCCATGGTCCACACACCCATGGTCCTTTACCATAGACTATTGCCCCCCACTTTGTTCTCACCCCCACCCCCTCCCCTCTAGGAGCCTCAGTTTTGCAGTCATATTTCTAAGGTTCATTTTAGTTTGCTTTTATCAGTTCCTTTGTTTTGTTTCTCTTCGTAGTGACACCATATTTGTCTTTCTCCTTCTGACTTATTTCTCTTAGTATTGTCCCCTCAGATTCTATCCATGTTGCGGCAGATAGCAACAGCTCATCTTTTGTTTCTATACTTAGGAACAGTTCATCATGTATTCAAACCGCATCTTCTTAATCCACTCCTGTGTTGTTGGGCACTTAAGTTGTTTCCATAACTTGACTATTTTAAATAGGGCTGCAGTGAACATAGCCGTGCATATATCCCTTTAAATTAATATTTTTGAATTCCTTGGGTACATACCTAGGAGCAGAATTGCTGGGTCAGATGGGATATCTATCATTAGATATGCTGGGTTGCTTTGCACGCCTCATTACCTTCATACCTGTAAACGGAGCATCTGTATACATTTTTCCAGCTTCCCCTTCTCAGAATAATGAAGTCAAAGTTGGGGGTCATTTTATACCTAGGAAATGAGTTGTGACAACCTAGCATTTTCCTTCTCACCGTCTCAGAGGGAGTGAAAGCATCTGTGTGCTTATGGTAAAATTAGATCCCTGTGGGTTGTGTGCTACACTGAGTTCTGAGGGCTCAGAGCCAAGACTCAGCTGAGGCCAGTCAAGAAGCCCCAGGCCATTTACTCTTTAAGTATGGTCCTGGAACGTACATCAGCATCGCCTGGAATCTTGTTAGAAATGCAAATTGGGGGCCCTAACCCAGATCTACTGAATCCGGAACTCTGGCAGAGCCTCCCAGGATGCTGCAGTTTAACTTGCTCCCCAGGTGATTCTGATGCAGTATAAAACCTGAGAATGTCTACCCGCAGGTCAGCGTCACCCACTGGAACCAGAGCCAGCTCGGCAACCTTCCTCAGTGCAGCCCAGGGTTACGAGAAGAAGAGAAAGGCAGAGGTAAGGGGAAGGGAAGCTGGAAGGTAGTGAATTGGGGTTGGGGCTTGGGAGACAGCCCCTAAGGGCTCAGTAGTTGTCTCAGTGAGGAAAGAATTCAACCTCGAGGTCAGAGTTAGGCAGAAAATCAAGAGTTTTATCGGCAGATGAGAAGTACTGGAAAACTGTTCCAAGTGTGTTACCACTGAGAGGGCAAGAAGCAGGCGTTTATATGGGTATAGTGGGCAAAGAGTGGGCATTTGGCTTTGGGTGTCTCAGCATTGTGTCTCCTGTTGATTGGTTGAGGCCCACTGGGTCTCCCAGGTTACTTGGTCTGTTTTCCTCCAACGAGTTTTGGTTTGTTGCTTCACCACTGGGGTAGTGTTTGGAGCAACAGGCAGACTTCCAGGGACACCAACTTGAATTTAATATCATGGAGAACAATCTCAATCATGGCTACTCAGAGGTGCGGTCGGCTGCATTCAGACGTTATAAAGCCCTCGTCATTGCGCATGCTCATTCTTCTGTCGGAACTTTGCTCCTGTGAATCTCCTGTGGGTCTTATAATGCAGAGTATAATTCAGACGGGGTGGGGGTGAGGGTGGGGTCGCTGAGATTCTGCATTTCTAAGAAGCACCTAGGTGCTGTGATGCTGCCAATGCTGGTGGATGGAGACGGCTAGCTGACCCTACTAAGAGCGGCAGCAGATCTAAACATAATGCGTTCTCAGCAGAGGTGATGTCTTCCCAAAGGAGGTGAAAGTTGGTTGTGGAAAACCAAATCTCTTTTAAGTTTTATAAAGAATGGGCACATATATAGTGCTTATGGAGATAAAAGTACATCTGTGGTATTAAAATTTTGTGGAGAGAAGTGATGAGGAACAAAATGTCTTAAAGGGCCCCTGGTGGGGAGAAAGCTGATGATGGAAAAAGATTGAAAATCACTGTGTTGTGCTGTGCATGAGCAGGGCCAGCCTGTTCCCCATCTAATGTGAGGGCAAGAGTGCTCTCTCTCTCCACGAAACCATATTCTTCCCACCCCAGACAATAGCAGAGAACATCGAGATTAGGGGTTGTTGGAGGCCTATGACTAAAAACCCAGTTTAAACCACAAGTCTTCATGGGAGTCAGTGCTTCTTAGTGCCTCCATGCATGCATCCTGTCTGTCTCATGGAGAGTCCATGGAGAGCCCCATCCGATAACCGGAGGAGATGTGGGTAAGTCCGCAAGCTGAAGAGTGGCGTCATTTATCACTCGGCTTAAGCGATAGCCTGTGTGGCCTGTCCTGGTGCAGACTCACTCTCTGGTCCCCGTCCTGGCACCCTTGCCTTCCAGTCATGCATTTGGACCCTGTAAATGTCAGTGCCTAAGGAGGGGGATGTTTTTGTTTTATATGGTGGAGAAATAGTGTAAACCTTTGTCCATTAACAATGTAGTTAGTTTCTGTTTATCACAGTTCATATCTTAGATTACATATATGGACAGAGAGTTCCTAAACTGAGGTTACCATGTTTCTCAAGAGAATTCAGTTACAGCCAGTTAATAAACCCTGTTTATAAACAGATGTCTCTCTGGAACTGATAGGTGGGGGTGAGCTTGCTATGCTAGTTTAACACTAATTGAAAAGCAACTTTATGAATCTTGGCTAAAGCAGTGGAGAATAAACTCCAAAGAAATAATAGCATTTGGGATCTGCTTCCCACAAACTCTTTCCCTCTCAAATTGACTTGCCTTTTTTTGTTGATGGAATTAGCTCCTTGGGGAGAACTCCAATCTCTATCAGTGTTTTCGCTAGAATAAATGTCAACCTTCCCCCTTTCAAGTACAATGGAAAAGTGAGTTTGAATTTCCTCATGAAACAAGCATTTATCCATTTACTCATTTCACCCCTTAAAGTCACATGAAGAAGCATATAAGCTGGTAGGACCTAGTACCTATTAAATTTCTTTTGTGGGCAACTAGGGGTGTGGAGGTTACCTCTGGTCTTGGCTGGACTTCTAGCCGTGAGGTCTGGAATAATGGGAGGAATAGGTATGGCGTGGACACTCATGGATCCCTGCCCTTTTATCTGTAAACTTGAACTTTTTTTTGGCTTTGCACTGTTTGCAATGGTGTCTAGAGGTCAGGTGTTCTGTTTGTTTCGGACTTGATTTCTCTGTGTCTGGTGCACCTGAGAAGCACCTCAGGGCTCTTGCCACCATGATGTGCAAGAGGTGCTGTTTCCATTTCCTGGCCCATGTCTGTGAGCGCCATCCAGAGTCACTATCTGTATTTGAAAGTTGCTTCTTTTACATTTAGATTAAAAATCTAAAGCATCTGGTACAAAGAAGCCACGCCAGAAGGGGCAGTTTTCTTCCTTTAACTATAGCATGAGGCCACGGAACTGTCTACCAGCCCTTCCTTCAGTTCCTTGTAGGCTTTATATCCAATATTCAATCAGCAAAACATGCGGCTCTAGAGTCTGTCCTGGTGAGTAAAAAATGCTGGGTTGGAACCCAGATCCGTGAGCAACCAGCTGAGTGGTGTGGGACTGAGACACTAAATCAGATCTCCAGGAGTTCCCTTGGAATTGCTCACACCAGCTACCTCTCCTTTCTAATTCTGCTATTGTTTGAAGACAGAATGACTAAAGGTTATTTTTCATCCCTTGAGGACTCTATCAGGATTTATATCAGTAATTAAAAGTGTGCTGCGTAAGGCAGCTGAATGCATCCAACAGGACAATTTTAGGCAGGAAACAGCGAGTTACTCCCATTCACTCTCAAGCCACTACGACACTTATTTGAATACTTTATCTTGGTCAAGCTGCCAGAAAAGTTTTTATTCTCTTCCCTTACATGCAGGGAGCCGCCTTTCCTTGGATATCTGAACTCGGAAACATTTAACATTCTCCCAGGAAATAACTCCATTCAAAGCTATTGTTTTTAAGTGCTGGGGTGACTGACTTGAAAGTAACTTGCGTAAATCAGTGCTGTTGATTACTAAACACAATGGTAACTACTAGGGAGGATAATGAAAACACAATGTCGTCATGAATAATATGTCACAATTGAAAGTAGAACCTATAATGGACTTTTAATATCATATACTGAAGTTAAAGGAACAGGTTTGGCAAGGATGTGGCTTGCATGCTTATGTTACTTTCCCTGTTTCCCCACATGGCAAGTATTGTTAAGTGATCACATTTTTTTTCACTCTTGATTCTGAAGCTGGAGGCCTCAAAGACCTCAACTAATTTTTAAGTAGCCATTGTCAACTAATTGGATTGCACAAGAGGTGAAAATGAATTTTTCTCCTAATGATGAAGTTTGTATCTGTATACACTAGATTGAGTTATTTGGGGGTAATGGAAGTGCTTTTTTCACCTTGGTGTTGCTAGTGCTTAGATCCAGTGCTTGACATGTCAGGAACACTGGTTGAACACCTGACCACACCCAGTTACTGATTAGCCCTCTGTTGAGTCAAGAGAAGTGTCCCTGTGTGTGCCATGTGTCAGATGGAGAGATCCTGTCTCCTTCAGTTTTCAGGGCCCGAAAGCAATCAGAAGTTGTCAGAGCCCCAAGGCAGTGGCTTCTTAGTCTGAGCAGCCTCCTCTGATTACTCCAGCATGTCCTGACTTTCTGTGTTTGCCGTGATATGAAAACAATCAGCAAAAGATTAAGAAGTGCTAGGTTAGATAACCCACTCTAGATGACATTAAGATGAGAAAAACTCACACTTACAATAACTCATCTAGACAATAGCTCTATATTTCCTTTAGAAGTATTTTAATGCCTTAAGATCTCAGATAATCACAAGCAGAAAAATACGTCAACATGAGAAAGTAGTTATTACAATCACATCACATTGTATGTTTGTGAAACCAGCTCCAAAGGGAGTCCCCGCAGCTTACAAGAGAGCCTCTCTTCTCTTGCAAGTGTTAGCCAAGGAACTTCACACATACTAATCAGACAATGTTAATGAACCCTCATATGTAGTGGATAGAAATATTTTTCCTGGAAGATAAGCACTACTACTCTCTAAAGGGAAAATGTGAACTTTCCTCTATTTTCTGATCATGCTCTCTGAATTCTAAATGTGGTAAAGAAATTTCAAAACTAATGTCAAATACACGCACTGACCTTGGGACCAGTTACTTGAAATTGGGACTAACTCTGAAAACTCAGCATGTGGCCCCATTTTTCTCCAGCAAATAAGTGCACCCCAGCCGTGTTCTGGGAAGGATGTTTTCAGGACTCCCGGACTTGCCATGGGAAGAAGATGGACAGTCTTGGGGAGTCAGAGGGGAGGCAGGTATTGTGGGATGCCTAGGTGTTTGAGCTAAGATGAGCCCCAGAGTCCCACAGTGAAGATGGAAAGGAGATGACAGAGCTGGATTCCAGGTCTTCCTACACTGAATGGCTTTGAGGACCAAGCCTAGATTTCCAGTCAGGAAACCCCCTGATCAGAGTGTACCACGCAGGTTTCTGTGAGGACCAAAGAGGCAATGTGAATGAAAGGCTGGTATACACAGCATACTTTAAGATTAAATAACTCACACTGATAATAACTCACCTAGACAACAGCTCTATATTTCCTTTAGAAATATTTTGATTTCTTAAAATCTCATATAGTCACAAGTAGAAAAATATGTCAACATGAGACCCTAGGTATGCATTCCTTCTTTTCACCCTCATAACCTAGCAAGAACCAGGCCACCAGGCAGGATAGGGAGACATTTGCCTGTGGACAGAGTGAAGACCAGCAAAAGCTACTAGACACCTGCTGCAGAGTGTGTGGCATAGAGTTCCAAGAGCTCTGGGAGGCTTGCGTGAGAAGCTGGCGGTAAATGGGAGACAAACTTCTCAGATGGTCCCAAGGTTCTTGCCCCTGGATGTACAGGTCCTATACTCCCCCTCTCTTGAGTGGGAGTGGGACTTGTGAATAGGATGTGGTCATCACTCCTGTGATTAGACTGTCATTTGGTACAGCCAACTTTTAAGAAAGGGTAGAGCTGTCCTAATCAGGTAAGCCCTTAGAAAAAACCTGAACTCTGCCTGAAAAATGAAGTCCAAAGTGGGGAGGTTTATTTTTTGGTTGGTGCTTGTTTTGATTATGGAAAGACCAGGTGGCAAGGACCTGAGAGTGCCATCTAGGACCTAAGAGCAGCCTTTTAAGAGTTGAGAGAAAACCGCACTAATGCTGATCATGAATTCTGCCAGCAAGCCCATGAGCTGAAGGACCAGGACCTCCAGATAAAAACAGCCCAGCTCATGCGCGTGCCTCCATTTCAGCCTGTAAGACCCTGAGTAGAGAACTCAGCTATGCTGTCCCTGGGTTTCCACCACCAGAAACTGTGAATTAAGTAATTGCAGTTGCTTTAAGTCATTAAATTTGCTACATAGACATAGGAAACCAATAGAATGTATTTTTAATCTAACCCTATTTGGGTCTTTTCCTTGTCAGTCTCATGTAAGAATTTAAAGGGTCTTTCAGAATTAGGAAATGTATTCAACTCTGCAAGTATGCGTTTATGTTAGTATTTTCATACCTGTCTTTCCAAATAGGTGGTAAACTGACAGTGGAGCCTCGTTCTTGTCATCATTCTTCAAGTAGTCCAGTGGAGTGCTGATAAATATTTATGAGGTTGAGTTCTTGTACAGCTTTAGGCTTTCTTCAAAGCACTCACAGCCCTAATCTCATTCACTCCCCACTGTACCTGTGATATTGAGGAGGGTAGAAAAGGGAGCTGCAGCACAAAGAGGAAGAATTTGCCACCATACCTGCGAACTCCCAGTCTTGTGGAGTTTCACTACGTTAGAAATTTCCCCATCTTTGAGCAGAATTTTGCAAGGGATTTTGAAAGTTATTAGAACCAAGTAACAGGATATAAGGCTCAGACTGAGTCCCACTTCATGTTTATTTTCCATTCTTTGTTTTTGAAGGACAAGCCAACCAAGGAAAAGATTCCTTTGTCTGGTAATAACACTGACGAGCACATTGCCTTAAGGAGTTATTTTGAAGGTGGTGGCTCAGGTGAATATCTTGGCAGCTCTCTATTCTGAGCTTAGTAGAGAAAAAGAAGGGATGTTGGCATTTTATCAGCCCTGCTGATACTCATGGCCACTAGAAGATTTAGGAGGATTTTAGACTGGACATACCATGTTTCTTGGTGCCGAGAGACATATGGAGCCTCCAAATGTCAGCATATCTACTACTACATTCATTCATTCATTCATTCATTCATTCATTCATTCATTCAGTAAAATATTGAGTACCCACTATGTGAGAAGCAGCAGAAAAATAGTGCTACACAGAAACAGATCTGTTCTCAGCTCTCGGTGAGTAAATCATGTTCTGGAAAATGACTGTTTACCAGAGAGAGTGTATGTATTTCTACTCTATGTTCTTACTTACGCTACCTATCACAATCCATTATAACCATTATCTCATAGTATAATAATTCTTTTGTGCCCTTAGCTTATTGATACAGTCTGTCAAGTTCTCTGGATTGGAGTTATGGAAAGAAGGAAATATGCCCTTCCTTCACTGTATACCTCAGCCTATTACACCTCCACAGAGAACATGTCCCTCATGTTGCTGATTAAACAATTTAATGAGTAAAAGAAGGAATGGGTTCATTTGGGTATCATATTTGGAGGTGATTGTGTTTATAAATTCTACTGGGATGGGAGTTTTGGTAAGATCTCTTTGCTTGAGCCACAGTCGACATTCCGTACGTATTTGTTGAATACACATCATCTTCACAGTCAAAAGCATTTTGCCCCAAATATGACAGAAATCCTGAACCTACTCCCCAATGGGTCTCATTCCCAAAGGAGACCAAGTACCAAATCCTGAACAGGCCCAAGGCAGATTCCCTAAGTCACTCCACTTTTGCCTCGGAATCTGGAAATGTCACAAAAGCTGTTAATAATTGTAGCCCCATCCCAAATTAGCAAGGCTAAGTGGGAGAATCAGCCAGCCATTACTCCAGACCCCTTGAAACATTAAAAAACTAAACAACAACAACAAAAAAAGCATGTCAACGCAATGTTGACACTAGTCCTGGAGGCTTTAAATAACCATCAGTTCTGACCTCAGGGCTTAAGCCAAGCAGCCCCTATGCACGTTGTGTCCCTGGCTCCACGGTAGCAGGGTAACTAGTCAACACACCCTGGGAACCCCTTTTAGACCTCAGGCTCCATTAGCAACAACACAACAAACAGTTGAAAGGGATTCTGGGTATAAGCTTCTGGCTGCTTCAAGAATTGTTGCTAAAATAAGGGGGGCAAAACTGCAGGTGTTGTCAGCCTTCAGAAGAAAGAGCTACCGGGCCTGCGTCAGGCCAGGCATGCTAGCTGGCCCTAAGGGGAAGTGCTTAGGGTAAGAGTCACAGAGCAGCCTGCAGCCCGGGTGACAAGGAGGCAGGGTGGATGTATTTGTGTTCTGCCGGACGTACCGACCGGACATACTGACTGTCTAATTGAATTTTCTACCCCGAGGCTCTGCCTCTTGAATATGGCTTCTGGTTCTTTTTGTGAAACTTAGATTGGACGGTGTCATTTATGTTTCATATTCCCATCTGAATTTTTAGGGCATGGAGAATAATGTCCAATTTATGGCAACCACTGAGACCCCTTCTACTTTCTGGCCACAAATTATTCGCCAACCAGATCTTGGTCTCACCTTAGCTACTATTATCTATAGACACTGGGCTCTAGCTTCATGGAACTTCATCACCAAAACATACCTACACCTAGTCCACATGAGTCTTGTGGCAATATTGGAGACATTTTTTGTTTTTACAGTGGGGAGTGGGGACATTACTGGTATTTAGTGAGACCAGAAATGCACAGCACTGATCTTTACAATAATGAATCATCCAGCCCTAAAGTCAGTAACACTGAGGTGGGGAAACCCTGGCATAAACTTTCACCTCTATCTAGAATACTTGTCCCTCCTCGTCTCTCCTTTCCTCCCCTCTCCCCCAGTCTGATGAAAGGTTATTCAACTTTCAAACCCTACTTAAATGTTCCCAACTATGTCAAGTTCCTCTCAACCTTGTGCCCCCTCTCTTAGTGCTTTAGTGTCTTTGCCCAATATTGTAATATCATTTCCCAGTCTCTGCTAAAATATTTATAACATTTCACTTAGATTTTTTTTCAAAGCACCATCAGTGATAAAGATCACTTTCTCCTAAAAAAAACTTGAGCAATCATCTTGACTTTGCAATTCCATGCTTGGTAAAATGCAGGAGGTATTTCTTCCTCCAGGTTGCCTAGGAATGGTGGCTCCACTGTGTTCAGATGAGCACATCCCTGACTGGGGCGGTGTCACTGCCATGTGTGTGCCATCCAGGGTGTGCGGCAGGGCTGGGGTGGGGTGGGGTTGGACCACCTCCATCCAGCAGGAAATGTCCATCTTTCCTCTATATTTACAACCCCCTGCTGCCCGCCCCCCACCCAGAGTGGATTTTACAGGAAGGAGGTATGGAGGGAGTTTATATTGCAGAAGGCAAACAATTTCAAAGTGAACGTTAGACACCTCATTTCTAAAAGTCTCAGTCCCTTCACTCTGGAGGTGCTTGAATACTGCCTCCCATGTGCTCAAGCATGTGCCAGCCTCACTGCAGCCGTGCTCTGCCCATGTCGCCTCCTCACCTCTGCCCTTGGGGATTAGCCCCAAGAAATGTAGTTTACTTTTGCCAACTTATGTTTGGTCCTGCTGCCTCCTTCTCCTCAACTCAAATATGTGTCCTCTTTTGCTTAAGCAAATCGATGAAGGTACTCAGAAGGAAAAAGAAAAAACAAAGTGGATTTCCAATAACAGTCATGCAGGGCAAATTTGATTAGAAGATAGAAATTCTTTTTATTACATTTTTCTGTCTGATGCCTCATCTCAGCAATACATTCTTCAGGACAGAGGCTGAACCTTGTCTGTCTATCTTTCAGGGTCTAGTCCTGGTTACATTACTAATGGACAGAGATTATCGAAGAGTTGTTTTTCCATTTTGGTGCTGATGATAAGAGCATTAGTTGGGACTCTTCCCAACTTTTGGGTTTTCAAGTGGGTTGTGGAGGTTGGGCACGCTGTGTGTCCTATTTGAGTTTCACCTCTCTAATGGTGAACATTATAAATTTTTGAAAAAAAATAAGGATTCTAATGGAAACAATTTACTTCCTTTTCTCTTGCAGCTCATATGCTTACACATACTCACATTCACACACACACACACACACACACACACACACACACACACACACAGCTTCATTAACACTTAACCCCCTTTGCTCCATCACAAAAGGGGAATACAAAGATGGTGAGGAGTCTTATTTCTTGGTCATTTAGTGCCAGGACATATGATATGCATAACTTTGGGCACAGAAGGGGTTCAAAGGAAGAAGCTTAGGCCTGACTTATGGAGGCTAGTTATCTACTTACAACACTTGACTTAGTGGAAACTAGTCCTTGGAAAAGCTGCTATTAGGCCCCTCTCCTGGATCAGGCCATGGAAGCACTTAATCCCTAGTGAGTCTAGAGTTCCCTACGGGGAGCTTCAAGTTCATTGTGTTATCAGCTTGCAGAGGTTCACACTCTAAGCTAGGGAGGCAGATTATAGTAGAATTCAGTGCTCAGTGCTACTACTAGTGCTGCTTTCTCTGCTGTTAGGGTTTTTTATACCACTCTGAAGCCACATTCACATTACTATGCACTTCTAATGGTAAATGCATGATAGATTTTTAAGTTACAGAATGTAAACCTTTTACTATGTTTATTAAGGTAACATTGGGTATAGGTTCATACCTCTTCAGATGTATGTTACCATGCCTACCACTAAAGCCCTAAAAACTTCCCACCATAGTCCATTGAGACCCCTTTCCCCTCTGTTCCTATTCCCCTGCTCTCCCCTTCTGGTAGCATCAGTTTAGGAGTCATATTTCAAAGGTTTGTTTTGCTTGTTTTTTTTCTGTTCTTTTGCTGTGTTTCTTTGTATTCTACATATGAATAAAATCATCCAGCATTTGTCTTTCTCCTTGTTTCATTTAGCATAATCCCTTCCAGTTCCATCCGTATTAGTGAAAATGGCAATATTTCATCTTTTTAACAGCTGAGTAGTATTTCACTGGTGTGTGTGTGGGGGGGGGGTGCGCGTGCGCGTGCATATGTGTGCGTGTGTGTTTGTACTATACCTTCTTTTTCCACTTATCTGTCCTTGGGCATTAGGCTGCTTCCCTAGGTTGGCCATTGTAAATACTGCTAAGAGGACAGGAGGCCAAATACCCCTTTGAATTAGTGTATTCTCTGGATAGATTCTTAGGAGTATGATTACAGGGTTGTATAGTAGATCTATTTTTAATATTTTGATAAACTTCCATCCTGTTTTCCATAGAGGCTGGTTTTGTCTGCATTTCCACTAATAGTGTACAAGGATTTGTTTTTCACTGTACCCTTACCAACACTTGTTGTTTCTGGTCTTTTTGATAAGTCATTCTCATGGATGGAGGTGGTATCTCATTGTGGTTTCAGGGACTTGACTACAACAGCAAGGGAAAAAAAGGTAAAAATAAACAAATGAGAATACATCAAATTAAACAGCTCTGCTCAGTAAAAGAAACTATCATTAAAATAAAAATATAAATCTTTAGCATGCATAAAATGATCTGGAATTTTCTGTAACAGTAGCAAGGATAAGAATACCATAAAAATACCATTAGGTACAATTAAAAAAAATCATGTATAAGTGGTATAATTAAAACATTGAGCTGAAACGTAATCTAATGTAAAGGAGGGGATAGGAAGTCAGGGAACATAAGAAGACCTAATTTCTAGTCCTGCCAACAGTTAGCTCTGAGAACTTAAATCATGATCTCTGTTTCCTCATCTTTCTGTGAAAACAGCATAACAGTAGTCCTGCCAACAGTACAGATTTGCAAGGTGAATCTAAGGAAATAGAAGACTTGGAAAAGCTTTAGGAAGTTAAAACAGTTTTGCCGAGAATAGCAATAACATGGCAGTTATCTGGGCCAGAATGGCTAAACCAGGTAATTGTCTTGTAGCAGAGTCTTTTCAAAAGAGTGGGTCATGATCATGACAAGCTGACACTGTCCAGGCCTTTGCTGTGATGGGCCTTTGTTGCTTCGGGACACATTCACTGAAAGAACTTCCAACTGACTTAGACGCAGTATGGGGAGAGGAAGATGCAGCTCTGGAAGATGGTGGGATGAAGATCCTAAAACCACTATGCCTAGGAACCGCCCATAGATTTCCTGAGACTACTGGTTGGTCACTAGAGAAAATCCCTTTAGGGCTTTTAAAGGGTGTCTCTTGTGTATCACTGCTGATTTTGGTATAAGACAGAGAACCTGCAGTGGGACAGTGGAGGAAAGATTAATGTAATTATTTGCAAAGGGGTAGGAGGAGTTAAGGGAAATCAACACAGGATGGGGAAACCTGAAGAGCTAGCAAGAGCTGGGAACCATTATCATCCCTAGGTCTCATGGGGTTAGAGGAGAGAGTAGTTATTTGGACTCAAAATGAGCTGTAGGAGAGAGATACTGAACAGAACCAGAGATGTAGGGTGGAGGAACACAAAGACTAAAAAACCCTGGCTCAGCAGTGAGAGAGTGGGGGTGCCACTATGCTGATCTCATTTTCTCACCGTTCATCTCCTACCAGGGGTTCCCCATTGGCCAAAATGGGAAGTCAAAGATCAAGGACAAAGGTAAAGACTACCTAAGGGTGGAGAAACTTCTCAGAAAGGAAAAAGGAAGATAATCAGCAAACTTTTCTTGGCTGTAATACCCTATTTTAAAACAAAACACTCAAATGAAAATACACATCACTCAGTGGAAAGAGCATAACATCACCAGTGAAGAGACCAGTCTGGAATCATACCCTAGTTCTGATACTTGCTGAGAAGTTACGGGTAGGTCATGTTGTCTATGTGCCGTCCCTTCTTCCTCTGCCAGGCTGGTATACAGATGAAGAGAGTTTATCAGTACAGGTGTGGGGGAGAGTAAGCAACCATAGATGCTGTCTCTTAAAAGGAGGAAGAAGGATAGTGATGAGGACATTCAGATCCCTTGCAATGTGGTGAGGAAAGGACAGGAGCAGGAAAAGCAGCATAGGAGTAAGCGGAGCCCTGAGACTCCTCCCACATTCAGCCAGGCATTGGGGGATACTTGCTGACAGATGAAGATGTGAGCATTGAATTAGAAGACAGTGAAGCTCTGTTTATTCCTGAGTAAAGGAACACTGTTTTCATTTAGTGATTGCTGGCTGTTCTTGCCTAGTTGCCAGAAAGGTCCGTGATTCTGTACCTCAATGACCATGTGTCTCAATGTGCCTCTGTCTCAGCCACTCTTAGGATGTAGAGTTGAAAGTGTGAGGTATGGTATGAGAAGAGAGGATATTAGAAGAGGTGATGTCTAAGAGATATTAGTGAATTGCAGACTTAAGTCTCAAAGTAAGAATATTGGAGAGGAACATGGGATATAAACAAGAGATAAATCAAAGGCAAATGTTACATTCCCTCTCAGGCAAGGGCTAAGCCAGACAGAATATCTGGACAGACATGTCACTGCTGAGGTGGAATTTACATGCATGGAACTCAGTTTCTTCTCTAGGAACTCAAAGCCACCAAGGTTTGGAGGGGGACACAGTACAACCTCTGACCTGCTAATATTCAGAAAGTAGAAATCCAAGAGATTGGTAGACAAAGCCAAAAGACTTCACATGTTGATACTGAGGACCAACCACACCTTTAACCAGATCTTTAACCAGGCTCCATAAAAAGCATCTGTGACTTAAGACTAGTCCAAGAATTTCTTAGCTTGCCCTCAAGTCAGGGATTATCTGTTAAATTGTCTCTTCCTCGTGGAAATCTTTCATGACTTCCCTGATGAGCTCTGAGGATATCGCCTTTGTAGCAACCTAGGTGTAGTCTTACAATTATTTAATTGATGTCTGCCTTCTCCATATAAAGCTTCCCTTTCCACAACTCATGGCTATTAGAAAATCATGACACTTCCAGTTCCTAGGTCAGTCTGTGAAGTTGTATAGATTCTTACTTATTTAAGTTCAATGGGTGATGCAGCAACTAAAAAAAAAAAATGTTGTTTTCTCAAACTCTTGTCCTGCTTCCTGGTGCCTAGAATCTCTTGCTTGGCTTAGCCTCTGCACGTTGATGATTTAGTTGCATAGTTTGCTTGACTTTGGCTTCATTTTCTACCCTGGAGGCTGTCTCAGCTCCAATCTAATGAATGAGATCTAGTGAGTTACATAATAGTACATACAGGAGCCCTGCAAATAATGGAGGAACAAAATATTTGAAGGAACAAGTAAAAAGGGGCAGGACAATTGATAAAAAGAACGTGGTATAGACTGAATTTGTGCGTCCCTTCCCAAGTCATTTGTTGAAATCCTAACCCAAACATGAAGGCATTAGGAGGTGGGGCCTTTGAGAGGTGATTAGGTTATGAAGGTGGTATTAATGCCCTCATGAAAAGACCCTAAAGAACTTTCTCTCCCTTTCACCATATGAGGTCATATCCAGAAGGTGATCCGTAAGAACCAGACACCAAAGCTATCAGTGCCTTATTTTAGATTTCCCAATCAGAACTGGGAGAAGTAAATGTTTGCTATTTAAGCCACCAAGTCTATATTAGTTTGTTTCAGCAGCCCAAGCAGAAAAAGATAGAAAAAGAAGCTGTGCTCAATTTTATTGGCCTTTGACTGGCTGTATAAGAAAAAGAAATAGAGGCTGTGCTCATTTTTATTGTCCTTTGACTGTAAGAGAAGGGGAAATTCAAAGGATGCCCCAAAATACAATATATAATGAAGCAAATTTGAGGAAGAGCATTGAACTCATCAGTATAGGCCCTTATAACTATGGGTGTCTGTGATGTCAGTAGCTTTCTTAGTGTTCCCTTACCTCTATGTTCCTTCTAGTTCATGTTGAATAATTCTTCCAAATTAAATTTCCAGAATACTTGTTGGCTGTGAAATTGCTTTCAACTTGCACTCCTGCAGAACAAACATGTAAACAAAAGCCTTCACCTCTTTAATGATGCTCTGAATTATGTTTCCTGTTCTGGGAACCTGACTTCAGAATTTAATCCAGTATTAGGTAATAACAATGTTATTTATAGTTAATATTTATTAAGCACTCCTTAGATCACAAGAATTTTGCTGAATACGTTGTAGTTATTTTCATACTTAATTCTCCTCCAAACCCTATGGAATGGAAACTCTTTTAATGCACATTTATAGATGAGGGGGAAAAAATAGGCTAAAAATTGAGTAACTTGCTTAAAGACACACTATTAAGAATGGAGTCAGAATTAGAATCCATGCCCATCTGATTCTGATACTTACGCTTTCATGAAGGTAGTAGGAGGAGTGTGCAAGCTCTTTTCATAACTTCAAAAAGCATCAAGGAGCTGGTAATCTAAATACCTGGACCACAATCATAGCGTCTAAAGCAGGAGACCATTTTCTTCATCATCGTTGTCATAAATCTCATTATCGCTGTCATGGTAGATATTAATGGAGCATATGTTTTGTGCAAAGCTTTATGTGAAGAGCATTCCAGTTTCATTTTCCTCATTCCCTGTTTTATAGGCGAGGAAGTAAGTTGAAAGAAGTCAAGCTGGGCTTTGCATCGCTAAATTGGGAGCTCCATGAAAACAGACTCCGTTTGCTTACCTATTTTATCCCCAACTTTTTACCTGGCCCAGAAAATGGTTAAAGAGTCAAAATTGATGAATGCAGTCTATTTGATTATAGAGTATCTGTAGTCTTTCTATGCATTCAAACATTGAAAGTAGTTATAATAAAAGAAACAGGAATGTATGTGAAGTTTTTGGTTATGAAATGACTGGACCTGCATTGATACTGGTCTAAGGATAAGAGAAAGAAGCTTATAGTATATAGTGGGGAACTGCTTGTGTATGGGCACATGCTCAGGTTAGAATAGAAATTATATAGAAGGGCTGTTAAAGGGTGATACATGGAAGGGAAAAAGAATATGTTTAAAAACATACAAAAAACATACAAAATTAAAACATATATATAAACTGTGTAAAATGGAAAATTGATTTTTTGTTTTTGTTTTTTTATTATTTTTTTAATATATTTTTTTATTGTCATTTATGTCTTTTACATTTTGTAGTCCCCTTGGGTAACCCACCACCATTTCACCTGTGATCCATCTCTGTGGTCCCTTGTGTTCTTTTCTACTCCATTTTGTGCCCTTATCCTCCCCTCCCCACCCCCCAACCCACTGAGTGTCTCACTCCTATTTGGTTTCCTTATAGTCCTGTTATAAGTGAAACCATTTGGTATTTTTCTTTTTCTTTCTGGCTTATTTCACTGAGTATGATCCCCTCTAATTCCATCCATGTCGCTGCAAATTGCATGTGTTTATCTTGTTTGAATGCTGAATAGTATTCCATTGTGTATATGTACCACATTTTCTTGATCCAGTCATCAATTTTTAGACATCTGGGTTGCCTCCATACCTTCGCTATTGTGAACAGTGCTGCAATGAACATACAGGTGCATGTATCCTTTTGGATTAGTGTTTTTGTGTCCTTTGAGTAAATTCCCAAAAGTTTATTGCTGGGTCATATGGAAGTTCCATGTTTAGCAGTTTGAGGAATCGCCATACAGCTTTCCATAGTGG
>PVIJ01000095.1:68882-113907 GCA_004024925.1 Scalopus aquaticus
CCCACCAGCAGTGTAGAAGAGTTCCTTTTTCTCCACATCCTTTCCAGCATTTGTTGTTGCCTGTATTTTTAATGTGTGCCATCCTCACAGGTGTGAGGTGGTATCTCATAGTGGTTTTGATTTGCATTTCCTTGATTATAAGTGATGTTGAGCATTTTTTCATGTATCTGTTGGCCATTTGCTTTTCTTCTTTGGAGAGTGCCTTTTGAGCTCTTCTGCCCATTTTTTTACTGGGTTATTGGCTTTGTTTTTGTTGAGTTGTGTGAGTTCCTTGTAAATTTTTGTTATCAGTTCTTTATCAGATGTATTGTGTGCAAAGATCTTCTCCCAGTTGGTAGGGTGTCTGTTAGTTTTGGTTAATGTCTCTTTTGCTGTACAGAAGCTTTTTATTTTGATGTAATCCCATCTGTTTATCTTGTCCTTCACTTCCTTCGCTTTGAGGGATATGTCTTTCAAGATTTTGCTGAGATGTATGTCGTGTAGAGTTTTGCCTATATTTTCTTCTATAAATTTTATGGTTTCAGGTCTTACGTCCAGGTCTTTTATCCATAAAATGAAAAATTGATTTAATAGGTTAGGGCAAGCAAAAAGAAGATTGTACTTCAGATGGTACTTTGGTACTTCAAATGCATGTCCAATTAAGAAAATAAAATTGCGTATAAAATTTTTTTCTTCATTGAGTTAACATTGGTTTACGACACTGTATGTCAGTTAGGGGAATAGGTTCACATCTCCTCAGATGTCTGGCACCCCACTGCACTATCAGAGCATTCATAGTCCTTTAGAAAGACATTGGGCTCCCTCACCCCTTTATCTCATCTCTACCACCCTCCCCTCTAGCAGTTTTAATTCTGAAGTCATATTTCTCAGGGTTTTTTTGGTTTAGTTTTTAAAAAAACATTTTAAGTCTTATACACCGAAATCTTTTTTTTAATTTGCTCATAATAATAGATGATTAAGAAATATTGATTTGTATTAGTTTGCTAACAAGTAAGTTCATAGAATTTTCATTGTTCATGACCAATTAAGGTTGTGATATATAAAGTAAACATTACTATCATCTCTGATTGCACAGTGATTCTTCTAAATTTCACAAAAGTTAAGAAATTTTGCAGAGGCCTATGTAATCTCACAAAATTCCTGTGGGAATAGGTAGAAAAAGGCATAATGGAAACAGGGAATAAAAAGAAAAGAGGGAGCTCAAAAGAATGGTATCTGCGGTCTCTCTTTTTGATAGCATAAGTGAAGAATTTTCTGTGGCACACAGAAAGCTCTTCAGTGAGGAAAAAAATACTGATGTCTTTGAAGACTCAAGACAAATAAGCATGATAATAAACAGAGGAAAAGAAAGGGGACAGAGTGCTTTGTGGCTAGATCTTGAAAATTAGAAATTCAGTGAAACATCTCTGTTGACAAGTTCAAGATGATAAAGGAAGGAAGAGATCAGCAACACAGAAGGCTTTTTCCTGCAGACACATTCCAGAGTGTCCAGAGGGTGACAAAGAGAAAGGGTAATGATCTTCTTAGAAAGAATGGGTAAAAATGTGCCAAGAAATCATCTCTGATTACCTAGCCATCTTCTTTCCAGAGCTTGTCTGAGGCAACAGAGCAGGCAAAGAAAATGACAATGTGATTAAGGGCAGAGCCCACAGTTCCACATGTAAAAACTATAACCTGTTTGTCTGGGGGTTGGGGTGATAGATGCGGTGGGGGTGGCGGTTCTGCCCAGGCTCTGCTGGTGTCCTCAGGAGTGTTGTGCTGTAAAGCACTGTCAGCAGTTTTTGATTACAAAATTCAGTTGCCTAGGGGAGAGAGCACAGCAGAGCTTGATGTAACAAGGAAGGTTAAAGTTGACATTTAAATGGAAAGGGGACTACATATATCAGTTTCCTGTTTCTCTGTGATTTACTATCTTAAACAGTGACTTCGAGCAACACAAATTTATTTTATAGTTCTGGAGGTCTGAAGTCCAAAAGGGGTCTCATTGGGCTAATTTCAAGATGTTGGCAGGAATGCATCTCTTTCTGGAAGCTATGTAGGAGAATCTATTTTCTTGACTTTTCTGGAGACTTCTTATTATCTTTGACTCATGACTCTTCATCACTCTGACTTGGCTTTCATTGCCTCATGTATTTCTCTGACTCTGATCTTCTTGCCTGCCTTTTATAGATCCTTATTATTCCAGTAGATCCCATGGATAAGCCAAGGTAATCTCCCCTTTCAATGTCCTTAACATAATCACATCTGCATAGTTCCCTTTGCCATCTAAGGTAAAATATTAATAGGTTCCAGAGTTTCAAATATGGACATCTTTGTGGGGAGGCATTATTCTATTTACCCCGGTTTTCTATAGCTGCTATAAGAAATTACCACAAATGGAGTGGTTCAAAAACAATACAGATTTATTATCCTGCAATTCTGGATGTCAGAAACACAAAATGGGCCTCACTGGACTAAAATCAGCATCTTAGCAAGGATATATTTCTTTCTAGAGACTTTAGGGAAAATCTGTTTCTTTGCCTTTCCATCTTCTGGAAGCTGCCTACCTTTCTTGGTGTGTGGCTCCCTTCCATCTTCAAGCCAGCAACGTTTAATCCAGCTTTTTCATATGTCTCTGATACTGATTCTTCTGGATCCTTATTCCACATACATATACAAACACTTAATATTACATTGTGTCTACATAGATGATGCAGAATAATCTCCCTCTCAAGACCACTGATTAGTGATGTTAAAGTTCTATCTTTTGCCATGTAACCTCATGTATTTACAGGTTCTGGGTATTACAACATGGACATATTTTAGGGGGAAAAGGACTTTATCCTAATATTCTCCCACTTAGATATTAAGTCTCTAGGATGGCATCCTCTCCATTTTACAGGGAGAGTAGCAGATTCTAAGCACAAGTGCCCCCTCCAGGACACAGGTTTTCTCACAAGCAGACCTAAAATTGACCTTTCTCTTCTATGGCTCCAAAGCAGGGCTCTTTCTACTACACCACCAACATTAAATCCTTGATGTTATTAAAATAGATAGCATCTCCTAGAGCCTTAAGACTGGTTAAAATACAAGGTATCCTATGGCACAATGCCGCCATGTTCCCAGAAGATCAAGAAAAGGCTATGTTATAGAGGAGCTTCAGAGAAACTGCACAGCATGCCAAAGGGGAGAGGGAAAGAAGTACTAAGGAAAAGGGAAGCTGCTTTTAAACTAACGTTTAAGGTCAGGCAAAGGATTTGGTGCCTCATGAGCTACTGAAGATATTTTTTGATGTGAATCATCAAGGTGAATTCCGAGAACTGTTTAGTGATTGGGATCTTCCAATATCCTAAGGTTTGGGTTTCCTTGCCTTGTTAATGTCTGACTGTATTTAATAATTTAAACACAGACATTTTATGTTTATAAGAAATCCTAATACCTTTTTGAAACAAAAAGTGGTATAAATACATAACCAATGAAGATATAGCTGGAAGAGAGAATATGAATATAACTTCTGTGTTCAATGTCAGAAAAAGAAACTGAAGCCACGAGGGGTGAGAAAAATAGTTGGTCGTGGGGCCTTTACCATATGGGGTGGTCTTTAGATATATCAGACCACAAAGGAGTGGTTTGTAAATAGACAGGGGTGAGAGATATCTGTGTTTGTCAGTCTCAATAACTTTAGTACAGTCACATTTGCAGAGTCCCCTTACCATCTAAGGTAAAATATTAGGCCATTCCAGGGATTCACTTATATAGATAGAATCTTTCTGTCAATAACAGCATTTAAAGCACTTGGATTCTACCAGAGAACTTAGATGCAAACCCCATGAACAACAGCTGTAGACAATAAACAAAAACACAAGTATTGTCTATTTTGTTTTCCCGGGGGGGAGGGGGGGGGGGCTCAAAGCTGAAAGGATAAACAATTATTGCTTTTATTGAATGGACAAAAGTGGTTTTAAAATTGCAAGCACACAAGAAATTGAAAAAGAGAAACACAATTGCTAGCAGAGGAAACCAATACATGATTCAACTTGAATGAACCTTGAAAACATTATGCTAACTTAAAGCAATTGAACACAAAAGTCCAAATGTTATATGATTCTTTTTACATAAAAGTCTAGAAAAGGAAAATCTACAGAGACAAAAAGTAGATTCATAGTTGCTGAGGGCTGTAATAGGGGATAGTTTTCTTTTTGAAGTGATGAAAGTGCCCTAAAAATCAACTGTCAGGAAGGCTGCTCATCTCTGGGAATATTCTAAAAACCACTGAATTGTGTACATTGGTTGCATGTATCACATGGTGTGTGAATTGTATCTCAGTGAAGCTGTTAAAAGACACATACACGGCATCAGTCCCAAGCAGTACTCAGCAAAGGGGACCCTTCTCCAATCTCCAAAGGCCGCTCCAGCCCCGTCTCTCCAAGCCACCTGTCCTCATGGTCGCCAGAGGGATCAGAGGACCTGTGTCTGAATGTTCAGGAACTGTGACATGGGGTGAGTCACTTAACATTGCAAATCTCAGTTTCTTCTTTAGAAAAGTGAAGCAAATAGAAGCTATCTCATGAATTTCAAGGGCTTAAGCAAGTGCCCGGGCAGTTTACTCACTAAACAAGAGCTGGCATTATTCCCTCGGTTTTTTCTCCAGCACTGTGAGGTTTGCTTACCAACCAGGCCAGAGCCTTGGGGAACAGTTCCTATAGCCACATTTTATAGGAACTCTCAGCAACAATTTGCTAAAGTCCAGTTGGAAACTTTATTTATAATCCATGGAGTTTCCAAAATGAAAGTTTGTGCTGCAAAGTGGCAGTTAGTGGAAGATGCTGGAAATAGGTAGGTTTGCACCAGTTCACCTGAGCAGCCTCTCTTTCCTTTCCATCTGTTGCTGCATTGAGGGGTGGGGGAAAGGCTTGTACCTGGACTCCCTAGAGTCTACCCTAGGAGATTATATGCAAATCTCTTATCTGATGTGCCCTATCCTGAGGAAAGGGTGTCTAACTCAGGGAGGCGTTTCTCATTCCCCCAAATATTAAGAAACACTGATTTAGTGAATGAGTGGAGACAGTAGGGTCCCAGGACTCTTCTTTCTTTAATTTCCTTCTTGTAGATTAT
This sequence comes from Scalopus aquaticus, assembly GCA_004024925.1. Lineage (NCBI taxonomy): Eukaryota > Metazoa > Chordata > Mammalia > Eulipotyphla > Talpidae > Scalopus > Scalopus aquaticus. The sequence goes on from PVIJ01000095.1 coordinate 73,977, forward strand.
TTTTTACAAACCTGGTTTTAGAAACAATATGAATTTTAGCAAAGAAATCTTTCATGTTAACTTGCAATTATGTCATTATATTCATCAAAATTAGTTAAAGCCTTGATCATGTTGTGGCAGAAATTCCGTCAGGAAACCGAACAGCACTCAGAGAGGAGGAGCGAATATTAACACAGGCAGGCTCAGTGGAGATCTTTTCCAAAGTCTGAGCCCCCGAACAGTTTGGTCACAAGGTATTTATTGTCTTAGTAGAAGTCCACTTGCAACTTAAAGCCAGCAGGGAGTCTAGGAGTAAGAGTCTTCTAAGCCTAAGCTGTTATCTGGAAAAGCATGGGTCAGGTGCCTTGGAAGTCTTATCAGCCCTTCCCTGGAACTTTTTAGTCTACTTTAAAGCTTTGTCTCAGCATAACTTCAGCTAATTAACAGGTCAGCCTGACACCTTCCACTTCAATATAACTTAAATTAACAGGAATAACAATATCGAATAGTGATGATTATTGTTTTTTTTCCTGAGATGATGTAAAGGAAAATAGAAATAGAACCGCAGCAAAGGACTACAGAGCTAGCCTGGCCTATGGTCACTACCGTAGGTTTTTATACCATTATTAGAAAGTATCAACAGGGGCCTCCCTGGTTGCCCAAGGGGTTAAGTCTCAGCACAGCTATGAAACTATCTGCAGCCACTGCAGCATGAGTTCGATCCCGCCCAGGCAGTTGACCCTCATGGAAGAGCAGACCTCTCCTCTCTCACCTGCTGCTCCCCTCAGCAGTGTATTTTAATCAGTTTACCTTTTCTCCTCCCCATCCTATCTCTGGTGAATCCTCTCACTACCACCCCCACCTTTGGCCTACACCCCTGCTCTTTTATGCACAAGTAAGTCTTTAAAAAAAAAAAAAGTATCAACAGCATGGGTTATTTATAACATGCTATGGATTAGTAAGTTATTCATGCTACGCAAGCACTAAATTTTTAGAAGCTATTTACTATGTTTATATCTACTGCACATATACATAATGTTACAAGGATCCTATGGTAAATATGTCTGGAAGAAGTGAATTCTTGTCAGTGCCTATTATCTATAAATCAGAAAATTTGAAACAATTAAAATTCTGTAGTTTTAAAAAATGCATTCTGCGTAAAGGAAAACTCAGTTCTCCTCAAAGCAGAGAAAGGTAGTGGACCTTCTCTAACATAGGAACTCAAAAATATTAGTTCCCTTCCCTTATTATCAGAAGGAAGCACCATGTCAAAAAATTATTACTCAGAGTTGTTAAACTTTATGTAACTGAAATGTATACATATACACTGATGCATAACTCTGATTTTCAGAGTGTCCGTGAGTTTATATCAAAGAGAAAAGCACTAAAAAGATGAAGTCTTCTATGAGAATTATAAAATTTGTGACTTATTTCCAAGCCAAGGGCAGGGAGGACATTCCTAAATAAACACTACAGAAATGTAGCCAGCCTGGGACTTCACCGTGGTCCACAGCGTGACCTTCTGTAGCCATGGCAAATACACCTTCACATTCCTTCCCCAGCAATCCAGAAGCCCTGCCAACAGTCACCTTTAAGAAATCTTTATGCTGTTAATAAAAATATCATTCTTAGGCTGGGGCCAGAACTTCCTGAGTACCGCTATGGAGAATGACTAGAGTAGGGTCTCATCCTTTATATGTTATCTCAATTTACAAAGTATGTATCTGTCCATGGCCACTTGGCTTTCCTTCCCTTCTCTCCCTTCTTCCCTCTCTCTTTTCTCAACTATAAGTCCCTCCACACAATTGTCTGTATTTTTCATCATAGCTCCTTAGCTCCTAGCAGTGTGTCTAGCATCTAAACATCCAATAAATACTGAATAAGTGAGTGAGTGAATGAATTCAGCAGTATGTTTGGAGAACCCACTGTTCACGAAGGATGGTTTTGGTGGTGTGTCAGTGGAAAGGGAAGTGAATTCAAGGATGAGGTAAGAACCCTGAGCAAATACAAGTCTATGTCCTTGTATTTAGCCAGCATCTGACCTGGGAACACGGCTTCTGTAACTCAGAAGTGGCAGGTTTGCATTCCTCTCTAACACATCGAATTCTAGCTGTGTGAGCTTAGGGAAATTACTGAAATCTCCTTGAGCCTTACTTTCTTGTTTCCTAAAGTGAACTCACACCTACCTGTCCTATGTACTGGAGTTGTGGCAAAGAGCAATCTAAGATTTAATGTGTAAATCCCTCTAAGCTAATATGGAATTAAGTTATTTTTGGTCGAAATAGGATATGATACATATAAAAAAGGAATAATTATAAAAGTGAAATAATTATAGAATGTGAGAAATTCAGATAAGATGCCGTGCATATTGTTCACACTATAAAAGTAGTAATTAGGGGCCTCCCTGGTGGCGCGGTAGTTAAGCGCTACACTGTGGAGCTGTCAGCAGCGGTATCGCGAGTTCAACGCCCGGCTGGGGAGATTCCCACATGGCGCAGCAGACCTTTCCTGCCTCACCTGCTGCTCCCCTCAGCAGTGTATTTCCATCACTCTGCCTGTTCTGCTCCCCACTCTGTCTCTGGTGAACCCTCTTGCCGCCCCACACCTCTGGCCTGCACCCCAGTTTGTATGCATAAATAAATAAATCTTTAAAAAAATAAAAGTAGTAATTAGAATAGTCCTATAAACTCAGTATTACTCTGCAATTTTATAAATGAGGAAATGGATTCAGAAAAGTTAAGTGACTTGTTCAAGCTCACACAGCTAGTAAGTAGCTCAGATGGAATGGCCCAGTCACCCATTTCACGGAACTCTGTGTCTAATCCAAATTTAGTTCAGCCAATTAGCATAGAAACATTAACCAAAAGTATTGCCATTAACTACCATTTTTTTTTATATCAAGCTTAGATTATATAGAAAGTGTATCTTTTCCCTGTATACTTAAAAGGTCACAAGAGGGTCATCAGGCATATGTCAGGAGAGAAATAAATGATGCTTGAATTTGGGAAAGCCTTTGCAAGACTGGTTCAAGAGGGAAAAGAAATGAACTTGTTCATATAAAAAGGTAGCAAGAGGGCTGTAGTTTGTCTTCACCTCGGACTTTCGGACTTTCTGTCAGAATAAAGATGTCATGTTCCCCGCGGAAAAGTGGAGCCTTGGAGGAGGAGAGCAAAGATTAAGCATGGCCATCAGCAGGGGCTCAGCTTATTGTCAACAAGTGATGTGTTTCATACTCCGTGACGGTGACCCCTGGGACCTGGACTGGGGTCCCCCCCAGAGTCCCAGATCCACAGGCTGCTGCTGTGAATGGTAGCTGAAAGGGAAAAACTTTGCTGCTTTCTTGGTCCACTCAAGTTTTTGCGAACACTACACATGTACCTTTGGGGGCCGGGGGCGGGCTTCCTGGAAATGAGAGCATGCTGGAGCAGCGCTTGCTGACTGGCTCTAACGCAAAGCCTTTGAATGGCTGCTCCGGGCAGCCTGTGTTTCAGTCTCGCCTCCTTGCCCTGCAGATCAGCCTCGCCTCTGCCAATGTTTCATTTACCCAGGCACAGACCAGAGGTGGTGCAGGGGGAAGGGGCGGGTGACCTCCTTGGCTGCTCCTGGCAGGCACAGTCCTAGGAGCCCAGAGACTGCCAGTGCAAGATGAGTGGCTCTCCCATTGCCAAAAGCAGGCGCTGGCCTCCGGGGGTGTCAAACAGGTTATGCTCTTGCCCAGAGCGCTCTTAGTCCTAGTCCGGTGGGAGCTCCCTGTGGGACTGCAGCGGGGAGAACAGGTATTTCACTCTTGAGTTGTTCCTGACTTACTGTTCCTCAGTCTTTCCTACCTTGTCCAGTGGTTTCTGCCTCTCTTCCGCTCTAAGACACTGGTCTTCTCATCTGTCCCAGCTGCATTCCAGATGTAGCTGCTCTGTCCAGACGCCTATGCTTGGTGTCTCTGAAGGAAGCAGTGGCTCGAGGATCCCATCCCTCCACCATTTTCCTGCCTTCTTTCTTGGTGTTTTAGCTGTACCTTCAAAACATTCCTCCAGAAAGACTGCCTGTCCCCAGGCTCCACCATTTACTCACTGCATAACCTTGAGCAAATTGCTAGTTTCTATGCTTCAGTTTTCTCATGAGTAAAATGGGAAGGGTCTTAGCACAGACTTCAGAAGGCCACAGGGGAAGAGGAAGTGGAGCACAGTGATTAGCAGTATGGGTCTGAAACCAGACTGCGGGGTTTCAACTCTGTCACTTGCTGCTTAGGGGGCCTAGGCTAAGTTACTTCTCAGTAAGTCTCAGGGGCTTTTTTCTTATTCAAATGGAGATCATAATAGTATCCACCTCATAGAACTGAGATGATGAATAAATGAGATAATGTCTATCAAGTGCTTAATAAAATATTTGGCACTGAGTTACATGAGCATTAAGTCGTGCTGCTGCTGATGAGAATGAGGAGTCATTACGTCATATTGGTTCTTTATCCTTTCTGCCCTTCTACTTAAAAAAGTCACTGTTCTTTTATCTGAAAAGAAGGGGAAGGGATAGCTATAATGCTTTGCCTTTCCCAAATAATAAGAATGATCAAGAATTATGAGCATAAAGGTACCTTGAAGGCATGTAAGGAACCACACAAATCCAAGAAAATCTTATTCTTAGTATATCCTTATTGGAGTAGACTCAGAACTGCTCTAGGTCCATGGGATTCATTTAGAAGTTGGCCTTTGATATATAAATCAATTTTTCAAGTAACACAATTTAAGTACAATACATCTCTCCCCAGAGACCAATCACTAATTGTCATTTGACACATTTACAGCACACTTCCTTTAAAGAAAATGCTTATTGAATGTTGTGTAATAAATCATTTCCTAGTCCCGGTGCTGAACAACAGGGACCCACAGGCCCCTTCTCTGTTTGAATGAGTTAAATGTTTTTCCACAGCCTCACCAACTCAGCTTCCCATCTCATTCTCAAAGAATTAACTCTTTCTGCTAGGTGCACAGACTATTTGAGCTCGCATAAGTGTCCTCATTCCAAATCTGCACACATAGCAGGATAAAACAGACCATTTGAGTTTTCCCTGGGGTTTGGCTCTTCTTTACTCTCAAATCAAATCCTTTCTGTCTGGGCTTATCATTTGCACTGGGCCAAAATGGCAGGGTTCCAGAGAATAAACCATGTCAACATTTACCAATGTTGTACCATCCCTGCCTAGCTAGCATTTAGGGTTGAGGGCTTACCTGAAGGCTCGTGGGCTTAATCTCTTGAGTCCTGGACTGCTGTCTTCAGCAGGCCCTTTAATAAGTTATACTTGGTACTTGTCAGTTAATCTCGCTGATGCTATGACTCTGAGATCTTGCTGTTGACAACTGGCAACATGCCTGTTCACCTGGCCTTGCTTGCATTGGTCTAGAAGCTGTAAGACCTGCACTTGAATTTTAATGCACAGCTTTGCTAGCTCTGGGTGCATGGGCAAGTCAATCTCTGTGCTCCTATTTCCCTATGTGCAAAATGAAGTTTCATTCATTTCCCTATATGGATACTGTAAAGATTAAACAAGAGGATGAGTGCACAAGTGGCTTTTTCAAATGATATAGGAGATGACCTCAAAATTAACTGAAACTAGGTACTTTTTTGTTCTTCTGATATCTGACTCCTTATAGTTTCCAAATCCTCTAGATCCTTCTAGTCTTGGCCTTGGCTGCCTAACCCTTCTTCATTGTTATTTATAGCCCTTCAAGTGAATACACTAACCTTTGTATTTGGGGCCTGGGTAATGATTTGTATGAACATTCTAAGTCTATGTCAATTAAAATGTATTTAATGCATTTCTCAAGCCTTCCAGGTTTATTTCCACTGGAAATATCCAAATGCAAATGAGACATCTGGTTCTCATGCACCGATGGTCCGTGCAGTATGTGCTTCTCTGTCAAATCCAGCTAATGTGAAGCCTCATGCAGACACAATCCACGTGTTCTCTGTTTCCTTTGCTAGGTAGTACAGAAGATGATTTTTAAAATGACGAGCGTATGATGAAAATCTTTTCTGAAGTCATACTAATTTGTGTTTCAGTGTAAGCTGAATCATCTGAGTGTTCTGAGCAAATGCTGTTTTATTTTTCCCATGTGGCACTGTTTTCAGTTCTATAGAAAGCTCAAGAAGACCATAGTATAAACTGTACTCAGAAGGGTAACAGAAATCCCTTCACAAGCCCCATCTTTTCATATACAGCATCCTAAAGTAGAGTTGGGTTGTCTAATTAGAATAATGATTCCCAAACTCTGGGTCTGATTACTAATTTAATTTTTTTATTTATTTACTTATGCATACAAGAGGTGTGGGGGTGGTGAGAGGATTCACCAGAGACAGAGTGGGGAGCAGAACAGGCAGATCTACTGAAGTACACTGCTGAGGGGAGCAGCAAGCGAGACAGGAGAGGTCTGCTGTGCCATGTGGGAATCTCCCTGGCCGGGAGTAGAACTCGTGCTGCAGTGGCTGTAGATAGCTTCATAGGTTGAGACTTAACATGTTGCGCCACCAGGGAGTCCCTGATTACTAATTTAAAATCAAAATTCATAGTGTGTTCTACTACTATCTGTAGATTATCCATGATAAATTCAGTTCTTGCTCTTTAAAAGCTTTTAGTTTAATTAACTGAGGTAGACAGGTAACTGGATAATTATAATACAGTATAATCAGTGTAAATATCAGCCCTACAAGAAGGAATTGGAAACACGCATACACTCAAACACACACACACACACACACATATTCACACACAGATTGAGGTGGGTTTTAGTTCAAGCTCAAATGCCAGTCTCCTCCACTGAATTCCTCCAGCATTTTATCTGAGCTTCCATGATGCCCCTTTTCCATTTTTGTATCCTCCCCAAATATTTGTAGGATGAACAATTTCCTTACCTTTTCAAACACAGGAAGCTGGTATCTATAGCTGAATAGTTACTACGCAATGTCTGATGCTGCATGCTGTTAGCCAAGCAGCTAGAGGAGTGATAAAGGCTCCTGGAACTCCACCCTTGAGAACGTCCACATCTTCGCATGACCCTGAAAGGGGTAAGAATTTAATGAAATAAGTAATTGATCAAGAAAAGCACCTACCTCTGGACACTAAACATGACTAACCTGGTAACAAATCATGCTACGACGGCGGGTTGGGGAGCATATCAAAGCCAATTATGCCTAAAGACTCTCCCCAGTTTCCCAGGAACCATCTGCTGTTCCCCTGTCTTGGCCCCTGGTCCCTTATACTTCTTGGTTTGTTCTCCAGCACTTCTCCCACCCCCACCCAACTGTGTTTATTATGGCTTCTGTCTCTGCTCTGTCCCTCCCCAGGTCTGGAAACCTGTCCTATTGCCACTCTGTTGGTTGCTTTCACCTTTGCTACTCATTCTCTTTGCCCTCTTGACATTTCTGTTTCTTGTAAGTTTATCTCAAGGGCCCTTATAAGGTGCTTCCTCTCTAAAATTCACTCACAGGCTGTGTGACTCTCCCAGTTTCCCCCAAAGAAGAGAACATTTGAATAAATAAGGGGGGACAGGATTGACATGTTTGAGTCCCAGATGTGCCACTTAGCGATTGTGTAATCTTAGCTAAGATTCAGCTTTAAGTAATGTAGTCATGCTCTCTGGTGTAGAAATTGGGATTAGGATTTTTTCCATCTTCTTGTGTGATGGAGAAACTCCCAGATTACTTTCTGGGAGTATTCCTTTAAGTCACTTCCTATTGGAGAAGGAAGCATCTTCTTTTCAAAAGTGTTTTCTTAGTCTCACTAAGGACAAAGGAGTCAGTCCTACTCTCCTGTCGATTTGTTGATTAAATTGACTTGACCCTTAACTGGTCCAATGACTGTCATGAAATACAGATTTAAACACAGCTCAGAAATGCTGTTTTTATTGTTTACTATGAAGCCCTGTTTATTCCTCCATTCATCACCCCTTTCCTGACCATGCCCTCAGCCTCCAATTCAAGTGATTCCTGATTCCCCTTAAAGACATTGCATCCCCAGAGACTGCTTCTTTCCTTTCGTAGTTTCAGCTGAGGAAGGGAGTGGGGGTGGGGCTGGGGGGGTTAGTGCCAAAGTCCTGGAGTTTTTAGCATAAAATCAGTGCTCCCGAGGCCCTCCAGCTTCACCATGATTTTCCTTCTTCTATGCCTCCAGATACCAAGTTCAAGGCCATCTCCTCGCATTCACTGATTCTGGGCATCTGACTCACCATCTACCCTTTGATCCCAGGTCCTGTCATCATCTTAAAGGATTCCAATATCCTTGCTTCCCTTATTCACACATTTCTCTAAGGTGCTTGGTGGTGTCAGGGGTTACATGAAGGAACAAGAAAAGAAAGAAAATAGAACAAAGGACTTCAGTCAGAATGTTCCTTGAAGGTTTTGGATAGAGAGTGTAGAGATTTTTAAAGACAAAACAGTAGAGGTGTGCTGCTTATGATTATGCCTCCAGACCCGGAAGTTGAGTTATTCATTGTGCTCCGTGTACGGATCCTTTGGTGAAGAAGTTTGAGGCACATTAACCTAAATTTTCAGTTCTTTGAGTGCCTCAATTCAGTCACTGATTCTTGAGGTCATACCTGATTAATCATATTTATCATGTAGAACTTGTTCATCTCTGAACTTTCATTTGCAGGTATCATAGTCTCTCATGTAAACCTTGCCAGTTTTGCAGGAAAATAGCATCTTCTTATTTAAATTCTCATTTCTTTTGATTGCTGATGGAATTGACTTGGTTCACTTTTGTTGTTTTTTTATTCTTGTTTATTTCCCCATCATTTCTAGTAGTTGATGAGCACTTACCAATAAAAATGTTTTACTTTTAATTTTGTTCTATAAATCATTTTGTCTTTAAAATGATCATATCATTTTAACTCAGTTTAGTAAACTTTAAACAACATTTTTAGATTCATAAGCATTTTGTATACTTATCATTGACTTTAACAGTGAAGTGTTTTATTTGTGGGTAAATCTCATCTGGCAATTACCTGCAGTCAGTTCTGATACCAACTTTTTCCTACCTTGGGCAGTTATATTATTATCTAAAGGCTTGTGAAGAATTTTTGTAATCTTTTTCATTAATTTCTGCCTTCAAAATCTCATATCCCTCAGATAAGTTTTCCTTCTGAGGACAGATTTATTTATTTATTTATAAGATTTATTATGCATACAATCTGGGGTGTAGGCCAGCGGTGGTGAGAGGATTCACCAGAGTGGGGAGCAGAACAGGCAGATCGACTGAAATACACTGCTGAGGGGATCAGTGGGTGAGGCAGGAGAGGCCTGCTGTGCCATATGGGAATCACCCTGGCTAGGTATCGAACTCATGCTGCAGTGGCTCTGGATAGCTTCATAGTGCTGCACTTAACCCGTTGCAGCACCAGGGAGACCCAGAACAGATTTAAAAAAAAAAAATAACCAATCAATTGAAATATCTAGTTACTGTTATGTATAGTATCTCTCTAGACCTTTTTGGAAAAATCAGGAACTTTGAAAAGCACAAGCAAATAGATGAAAAAAATATACCTTTAGACTTCAAGGGTCTACTCAGCTACTCAAAATTGCAGCTTTTTTTCAGGTAATGAACTTTCAGCCTCTCCCACTGACCTTTATCACTACTTCTGAGGTTAATGCTCCTCATCAGGAAGTACTTCCACTGGGAAGTGTGTGAACCTGTGTGGAAGTTGTGTTGTGTTTTGGTGTGTGTGTGTATGTGTTTGGGAGTGTGGTTCAGTTTCTACTTTACAAGTAAATACTTGGACAAGTGCTAATGATCGCCTTGGGACAGGGGTTTTCATGTTTGGACATGAACACTGATTTTGTATCTGGATACCAGATGCCATCATTGACAGGCAGATGTGAAGTCAATTGCTCCCCAGCGCAAGAGGCGGGAGGAACTTGAGCCATATGTTCTCAGGCAGGAACATATCACTGTCAGAGGCTGCCACTCGTGTCTTCCATCTTCCTTGCCAGACTCTGTTTCATGAAAGAGTCTCTAAATGTGTGGAGGTTGAGAGAGTCTAATGGGAATGAACTTTGACAAGACTTTTCTCTTCTGCTGTATTCGGCAACTGGAATAACAGCACACATAAAGGTAGCACAGTTTAGCAGTAATACTGTAGTTTGTAGAGTCAGACTTCCTGGCAATTCATTCTGTGCCCCTTGTTTCTTGGCTGGGTGAATTTAAGAAAATTGTTGACCTGTTTGGCCCTCACTTTCCTTGTAAGTAATAATATTGCCAATATCATTAATGAGGTTTAGTCCTTTAGAGAATTTCAGATAGCACCCTTTTACAGGGAGAACTCAGTTAAGGGATATTATTATTTTCTTAAAAGCGAATAAGAGTTTCTTTGCTCCCTTTCTTCAGTCTCACATCTATCCCACAAAATGTCTGAGAAGGATTTTTTTCACTAACTTTGAAATGTAGAAACTGAAGCTTGGGGAAGGAATGAGACTTGGTATAGGTCAGATGAAGCTGTAGAGAGACACACACACACACACACACACACACACACACACACACACACACACACACACACACACCCTCCTCTGAACCATAGGAACAGCTTGCAGCATCACTTGCCATTTAGGATGGGATAAGTGGCACAGTCCAGTGCCCCAACAAAATCCATGCGTTAACATGACTAATCAATTGAAATATCTAGTTACCTATTATTGTTGTTAGTATTATTGAAAGGTAATATTACTCTTTTCAAAGATCCTTACTGTATGTGGGTGCTGTAGAATGTCTCTGCTTGCCCTTGGAGGATGTGGTTGGTGTTTGGAGAAGAGTGTATGCTGGCAGAAAATTGAATCCATTATCAGAAAACTGAAAAGTTGCACCTGATCTGTTTGATAAGGTTCGTTTACCTAAGGGGACTCTATCCTCATGAAAAAGGTAATTCATTTGTAAGGGTCCACAAAATGCAGCCCCCCCCCCCAGTGACCTAACCCATATCACAAGTCTAACCCTAAGTCAACTTGCACTTGGGGGAAAGGCCCACCCACAAGGAAACCAAACAGACACCAATCATGATCCTCCAATTCAGCTTTAGCTACTGTACCTTACCCTATAGGACCAGATAGCCGTATCAGGAAATTCCCAACTCCTAGGCCAATTGTGCTGTTTCCCAGCCACCTCTTCTATGGTCTATAAAACTCATTCTTGCCCAGAATCCCTCAGGAAGACTCTCTAGTGCTTGTGAGACAATGTACTTCCCCAATTCATGGATTATTTTCCCTTGAATAAAGGACACGAGCCTTGTTCCTAAATTTTAATTGTTATTTGACTCATAGGAGCAGAGTGGGGAGAGGAGCTGACTGTTAGGCCACAGGAAGCCCTCTCATTTTCCCCAAATGTCAAGGCAGCACATACTGGACTTTAATTTTTAGGTCCAGTATTGAATATTCAGGTTCTGAATAATGGGGTCTTATATACCGCCTCCCCAGGCCCATCTGTGTTCTCAGAGGGGAGAGTGCCTCCCCACCCTTGTGTTTACCGGCTGTTAGAGGCTTACCAAAGCAGTTTTTAGTATAAACAGTTCTTTCAGTTTTGTTGTTTTACTACTCATAGACTCCCTCTTCACAGGGCACGCATCCAAATTGCAAACAGGGAGCTGTGCTCATAAACCCTGACCCCTTTGGACACTGGGGCCTTGTTTCTGGTAAAGCCTATCTGTCTGCACCCCTCAGTTCTTTCCCAGAGGTCCTCTTAAGTTCTCAAGCAAATAGATCCATGGTGGAGCCTGCCTGGGAGTCTGCCTGGTGTTTACAGATGTTTTAGAATCCAGAGGTGGTCAAGGTCTCCAGCCAGCACCCTTGCCCACTAGCACTAAGTTTACAAGAGCCAGAGGGGGAACTGTGATAAAAATCAGGGAGAGTAGCAGCTACTTAGCCTCTGGAGCTCTTTTTGTCATGTAGCCCCAGGCATTCTGTTTGAACACTGCCACTCACAACACTGCACAAGATCTGGAAGCCATTTGGAGTTCAAAGGCACCCACAGACTTCAGCAGAGCAAGCTGGGGGCAGCTCCTGACTGTACAAAGGATATTGACACATCTGTTTAAGAGACTGGGAAGCATCTTGCTGGAGTTTCTGGATGAAACATTCCTGAGGAAAATCTCTGCCTGCAACATTTTCTCTAAATCCAAACCCAAACCATCCTTAGCACAATTTATGGAGTGTCCAGAAAGGGTTCTGTCAAAGGCCAGGAAATGAGGACACCCTCTCCACCCTCTTCATTGCATTCAGATGGCAAGGACTTGGCCCTTCTCACTGTACAGAGCACAAGTGGGAACCCTGAGCGCAATGAAACCTGGTCTGTTTTTGCTCCTTGGAGCACGAAGCAGACGTCACGTGATGCTCAGCTGTGGAGTTCCTGAACCATTAGCAAAAAAGAAGCACTTAATTCTATTTTTGTTTAGTAATCCCCCTTGCATCTCTTCCTTTCCTTTGATTTTTTTCTTGTATGATCTGTCTTCTCACCTCCTCTTACCACGTGCTTCTCTCCTTCCTAACTGCAGCTCGCTCCATTCCCCATTCCTCTCTTTGCTTGCTTTTGAGCCTCTGAAAGCTGAACTTTGGCGTAGGTGGCACAAGACAATTTCATCTAGACTCTTGGCTCCTTCTTGATAAGGTTCTAATGGGGTCTCGGGACTAGAGGACAGGGTGCATCCTCCAGGGTCCATGAGTCTGACCTGAAGCATTTTCTCTAACAACCCTGCTAACAACTCATCTCTCCTCAGAGAAGTTTGGGAGCCCAAAGCACTGGGGAGACACACCAGAGGTCACCAGAGTGGGCTCTGTGACAAGGTTGTGGAGCCTGGAGAGAATAAGAGCACCTGTGACCTAAAACTTACCTTCTATTTATGAGTCCCTGGGAAGAGCACCTTCCCTCTCTGTGCCTCAGAGTTCCATCTGCAAAAATGAAGATGCTGAATTCAAAGGTCTTCCAGTTCCTCAAGCTTTTAACCCCCTTTATCTTCCCATAACAAATGTTATCCTTTTTGATTAATAAGTGGGTTTATATTACAAGTGACCCTTAGAATTTCCAGTCAGAGAGAGGGGACAATTGCAGTTGGAACCTGACCCCGAGACTATGCATTGCTGGCTCCCAGCCACCCACAGTCACTGGTTCCTGCCTCACTAACCCTTTTCTCACTGACACATCAACTCCAAAACGACATCAACACCACCAAGAGATGCTGAGCTTCTCCGCTCACCAGTGTGTGTGTGGGGAGTGGGGGGAAGGAGGAAGGAACCTTCCTTTTAGAAACTCAGAAGATTTTGAGGTTAAAAGCAGAATATGGGAAAATAAACCAAAAAAAGAAAAACCAGTATTTCTGAATACAGGCTTCTGGATATGCAACTCAAATAAGCTCAACTCTCCATGTAGGTTTTTTGGAGTAAGTTTCAAGTCAAAGAGTTTTTCAGACACTCTGAAGACTCCCTCCCTCCAGTTTTTATAGAAACTAAATTCTAGTATTACCGCAAGAGTTCTAATAGTCCCCGAGCTAGCTCTGGGATGGGAATATGACCAGTATTTATTAAAAGTGGAGACATCCAGGAGAGCAGATCAAGGATGACCCTCATTCTGCTGAGAATGCTTTCTCTACTCTGTCCCCCAGACCACAGCTCTGGTCCTGCTCACTAAGTTCTCCTACAGTCGATAAATGAAGAACATGAGCCTCTGTGTCCAACAGCCAGTTAAATCTGGGGGAATGGAAAACCAAATTCAGGAATTCATTTGGGGAAAGAATCACTGGTTGGTTGCTTTGTTTCCTTGTCATCAGACTTGGGCTTTGTCCCTGTTCATCACATATTGTTCCCATTACCCTGGCATGGGCCAGACCTACGTGAGGGGGGTCAGTTACAGCCTTGGCCTTTACTCCTCTTCTATGGTGAGGGGCTGCCAAGAGCTGTGGGGGAAGGGGTGGGGTTTGGAGATAATTCCCACTTGGGGAAAATAGAATACAAAGTTAAGGCACATGACGTCTTAAAATGCATTATTGCTTTTAGTGTGGAAGGTTTTCTCTAGAAGAGTGAATAAGAATAGAAAACAGATGCTATTCTGATACTCTCAATAGAAAAAGAGCCAGTGTAGTCTCTTCCTCCTAAAGTATTTCAACCCCAAAGTCTGTAGTTGGTACCTGGGAAACACTGATAACAGATATCTCTAGTATTCATGGCCCTTTATAAATTATACTCTTCATTAATTATTACAAATGGAGATTAATGGAGATTGCCTTTATCCTTGTCACAATGCTTGGAAGTCTTTGGCACGGAATGAAACCTTCTCCCTGGTCTCTTCTGAATGCTTGTTAATAATCATGACTGCTCCCCAAACTTTAGGAGTTATGTCAGTAAACGCTGTTTCCCCTCCGCAAGTGGGAAAAACCAGGCCCAGTGACTTTTTATGACTGGATGCTCTAGACCCATGCTGAATATGAGACCCCATCAAAAGCTGAAATTTATGGTACTTTGAACCTCAGGAATGCGGAAGAATATTAAACATAAATGTTCTAATAATGCTTGCAAAGTCCCATAAATGAGCAAAATACATACTTTCTAGTATACAGTGGAAGATGAAGTGAACATAGATAATATCCTAGGGCCCTAGGGTGTTCAAGGATGTCATCTACTAGGAAAGCCAGTGCTGGGAACACTTGGGATGCAAGGAAAGCCACATTTCTTTGATCATTTTTGCCGTTGTTTGAGTAACTCCCTGTCGTGGCTGTCACCCAGTCCATTAAAGGTTTGTTCCTCAAAGATGATGCTTCTGGGAACACTGCCCTACCCCTGAGTGTCTCCTCCCTGATATGTCCCGGAGCAGATGTCCAAAGTGCCACTTCACTACAGTGGGTGGAGACAGAAGGCTATAATCTGCCCTTTCGAGTACCTACACACTGGGCTCACTGCTCACCGCAGCCCCCGTTGCTGCAGGAGGGTTTCATCATCATCTCCAACTCAGCTTTGTACTTCCTACTAGTCACCACTTCCTCCAGTAACCTTCCTCTTCTCTCAAGCTAGAAACCTCACTCATGCTTTCTGCCTGGCCCCAGTTATTGCAAACACGAGTCTAGATGCATCTTGACTTCATAATGTTGTGCCATGGGGGGCAGGTCTTCCCAATCCCCGTCTTTCATGACTTGGCAGTCAGTCTCTCAAGGCTACCACCCCACCCCCAAATCCCAGACCTAAAATTTCTCTGGGGGGAAAGTCCAAGAAATATAGCTCCTAGATGTTCTATCTTTCATACTGCCTTTTGTACTTTTTCATTAGAGATCTCCAAATGTTCCGTTTTTTTTTTTTTTTTAACCCACCACACAAGTGACCGGTCTATTTGAATGACACAGAACTCATGTTTCCATATATTTAATACAAATATGTGTACATAGAAAACCTAATTCCATTTAAATTAAAATAAACACAGTCACATATACATTTTCTTTATATTTATATTTCTATTTATTACTGAAATTGAGGGGCATTTACATTTTGTTTTAGTTATTTGAAATAAAGTAAAATGTACATAGTACAACAACTAAAAGCCCATAAAAGGGTGTAAGTTCAAATCCATTTTCTCACCTTCTTCACAGTGAGAGGTAGCCAATGGCATGCTGGATGGCTACATGTGATATTTTTATGCAAAATGTGGTCATACCCTACATATTATTCATCTCTAACTTTTTTCACTTGATACATCATGATTATCTTTTCCCAATTTACAAATAATTTTTCAAATTATTTCAAATTTGTTCATTTTTGAAGTGTAAATAAAAATATATAGGAAGATTGAAAGTAAAAGCAAAAATATACTGAGTCAAAAATATAAACAGTAGAAACTAGGCATACAATAGAAATTATCTTCCCTCAGACCTCTGGTTTCCTTTTCTCAGAAGCCACAATTTTTAGAACTCTCCTGTGAATTGTTCCTGAAATTCGGAACAATAGATCTCTCTCAAATAAATGACTACCTCACTTCTCCTTCCTTCAGACTCTTGGCTTAGAAAAACAAAGAAAACCTCTTGTAAGTGCTCAGGGTCTTCAGGACCTCACAAAACACATAGTAAAAATTAGAGGTTTCTCAGAGAGAGCCACAAACCACCTGCAGTTGATAAAAGAGTATTATGACAGCTCAGAACAGGGAAAGGCAATTGTCATTAAAAGTCAAGAGGATGGTAACCTTACTGCATGCAGTTCGCTGATCAGGTTGGAACTACTGAAAACTACAAACCATCTTGTCAGAAGAAATTTGTAGGCATTTTCATATTACGGGAGGTGCAGAGAAGTAGTGAAAGTCAGCCAAGATGGAGAACACCTGATCTGACCAGTCCCTTTCCTTTTCTCCCCTCTCTCCACCTGCCATTGTCCAGAGAGAAAACTGAGACACATCTAGGTAAATATCACAGACCAACTGAAACCACTGTAATTGGAACCACAGTCTCCTGACACCCAGTGCACCTCTTGGCTTCGATGACGTGGCCAGGAGAATTCCTTTACTATTACTTTCACCTAATTAAGGGAGGTCACTATTCATGCATCATCCTGTAGTGAATCTTTCTGTGTAACATTCAAAGAGAAAATGGGATACAGGCTTGCTAGATGATAGATTGTATAATATGCCTCTTGGTCAGTATATTAGTCAGGGATTGTATAATATGCCTATTGGCTAGTTATTAGTCAGGATCGCTAGAGAATCAGAACCAAGAGGATGTATAGATACAGAAAGATTTATTTTAAGGAACTGACGCATGCTTTGAGTGGAGGAATTGACTCCATTCTCATTATGGAGTGTGGCAAGTGTAAAATCTGCAGGGTAGACTGGCAGGCTGGAGTTCAAGTCCAGAAACATCCACTGTGGAATGTCATCTTGCCTAGAGGTCAGTGCTCATTAAGGCTTTCACCTGATTGGATGAGACCTACCCGCTTTATGACAGGCAATCTGCTTTAATAAAAGTCCACTTGTAAGAGGGTGGTCCTCAGGAAAGGGGAGTGTGACAGGACCCCACCCCTACCTCAAGCCAGAGAGATCCAAGACACCTAGGACTACGAATGCCATCGTCACCGAAGAAAGGCTGCTGAGGACTGAGAGAGGAGATAAGTGAGGGGTTTTGGAACTTAAAAACCAGACCTGTGAGCTTGGAGGGGGGCTATTGTTCATGGTGTGGATTGCCAGAGTTTTTTTTTTTTTTTTTGAAGTGGGCCATAAGATTCCAGCTCAGTGGAACTGGTAGGACGCATTCACCAATTTATTCTTTATCTTTTTCTTTCCCTTTTAGTAAATAAACCCTTTTATTAATTTTACTGTGTGCACGTCTGCAGTTGAGTCTTTTAAGTCCCTTTTAGGTGCACAGGTGAGAACCCAGACAGGCACCCCATTTATACCTGGGCTGCCCTGTAACACACTGAGGGCCTCCCTGGTGGCACAGCGGTTAAGCGCTGCGCTGTGGAGCTGTCGGCATTGGCTGCGACACGAGTTCACCACTGGGCCGGGGAGATTCCCACATGGCGCGGCAGACCTTTCCTGCCTCACCTGCTGCTCCCCTCAGCAGTGTATTTCCATCCATCTTCCTGTTCTGCTCCTTACTCTGTCTCTGGTGAACCCTTTGGCCGCCCCACACCTGTGGCCTGTACCCCAGCTTGTATGCATAAATAAATAAATCTTTAAAAATAAAAAAATAAAAGTCCACTGATTTATATGTTGATCTCATTTGAAAACCACCCTCACAGAAACATCCAGAATAATATTTCAACAAATATCTGGGCACTGTGGCCCAGTCAAGTTGACCCAAAAACTAATCATTACAGTTAGTCTTGTCTGCTGTTTGTATTGTCTTCTTCAGACTTAGGTCACAACTCAGTGGAATGTGTTTGAACCTAGAAAAACATTTCCTGGAATGAGTAAATGCATTTGCTTTAACTAACCTTTGATGATAAAACCAAAAATGTGTAATTTCTGTTACCAAAAACTAATTCACTGCCTGTATGTTGTAGCAAAATTATACTTGGGCCAGTAACTTTATACCCAGGTGATAATAAATTTGACAACTTCCTTGGATTCCAGAGACTTTTTTGTGTCCTGAACTTCTCCTTGAGAGTCATTAATTCTTTTGTTAAATATATTGGATATGTGCCATCAGTCAAGAATTGTATTAATCATTGAGGGAACGTAACAGTGTTTGTCAAGAAGCTTATGGTCTAATGGGAGGAGGAGGCAAGAAAAAGCCCTTCTAGCTTTCCCTCCAGTTAAGCTCTGAAAAGGTTTGCCCAGTGTGCTAGAACAAGACCATTCTCAAGGATAACTTCTCTATCACAACTCTTCCCTCTTCATGTTTACTGCAAATCCTAACATCTGAAAGAGGGGAGAAAGTCTCCTTCTGGCCAACTTGTGAAACCTTCCTTAGCTCACCCCATCACAAGTTCTCAAACTCCAGAGAACACTAAAGATTCTTATAAGGACAAAATTACTTCACTATTTTCCCTATGCAGTGTAGACTGGGGGATGAGGAGTTTGGGCCTAGAGTATAATTTACCACTTAATGGTGGGGAGGGGAGAAGCCACATGGACTGATTTGGGGCTCAAGAAGCACACCCTCTGGCATCTGCATAAATAAAAGCCCCTCGTAGGAGGCAGCTGAGTATTTGATGGATTTCTGAAATAAGAATTCCATTAATAAGGTCACTGTGTTGTACTGTTATGTTAACAATTATCACAGAGGAAGTTAGTCTGGGATTAGGACCAGATTTTCCAAAGCTGGATTTGTAAACACCATGGAAGTAGACTTTCCTGTTGGTGATAGAAAGACTGACATTTAACAGCAGTCTTTTGTGCAGCAACGACAGGTCTGATTATTCTAAAGCTTGCCCAAGCGTGCGGACTGATTAGATTATGGTTTAGCGAGTGTTTTGATTTCTGGTTCACTGAGAGCTGGCTTTAAACCATAGGTCCAAAACTTTACCTCTGATACCTTTGTGCTGTGCTAGCCCAGGTGGTCTCTGCAACCTACAGAAACATTTTAGATTGGGCTAACTATTTAAAGTTAAGAGGGACAGCCTGGTCATAGAAAGTCCAGTTCTGTCATCCTAAATACAGACTAAAATTTCTCCTGAAACCAGCTGTATTTTTGCTCCATAACGTTTTCGCTCTAGTTCAGAATTTAAAAATTAAGTTATGGGTGCATATTGGGTGTAGATGGGTGAATACTGGAAGTTAGAGAGTACACACATTTCTTTTTCCCTAATTTGAAACAGAATAAACCAAAACCTCATTCTGTGAAAGAAAGTAATCTCTTCATTTCAAATAGGACCTACTATCTGGAAAAAATTAAAATGGTAAGAAGCTTAATGTTGTCTCTTGAGCCAACAAAACAAAACATTGTTGGAAAACTGCCCTACTACTCAGAAGAGAGAGAAATGGGAAAAATATCCAATTAGGTCAAACTCACAATATTTTGATCTTCTCTTACTAACTTGTCCCGGACAAGAAGACAGCTAAACATAAAAAAAAAATTAATCATGGGTAGTATTAATAAGGTAAACTTTCGATGTTATTCAGTGTGTTATAAAAGGAACACTCAGATGCCATTTTGTTTCAAGCTGGCTCATTTATCTACAAAGCCAGATTTAAGAGCATTCTGGAAGAGTGAGTTTAGCATGTACAAAAATTGGCTACAGTTTGTCAATTCCTTCAAAATTTTGAGGACTAAATTTACAAACAGTGAAAAGTAAGGTTTAAGATGTTCAAATTGGTCACTTTGAAATCAATCCTGGTCCCAGAGTAAAAGTATTCCTAATAGTATTAAAAAATCACTGAAACCAAAGGCCAGTGGACACTCTTTTACTGGGTGATGTCAGCAATAATCTGAGTCACTGTTTGCAATCATGCTGAGACAGGGCTTGATGATTATATTGGCAGCTTATCCTTAGGATAAGCTTATTGGGACAGAAAACAAGAGAAGGGCTGAGGTAAGACTGAGAAATGTCTTTAAGCAGTGAGTCTCATTAAAGTCTACTAAGTGGTTGCCTTTCTCCATCAACATGATACTCAGTGGCCATGGCTATTGTTACTTAGCAGCTCAACAATTTGGTGGCCACATGACCAAAATAGAGTTTCTAAAATATACATATTTTTTTAAAGATTTATTTTTTGTTTATACATACAAGCTGGGGTACAGGCCAGACGCGTGGGGCGGCGGGAGGGTTCACCAGAGACAGAGTGGGGAGCAGAACAGGCAGATCAGAAATACACTGCTGAGGGGAGCAGCGGGCAAGGCAGGAGAGGTCTGCCGCGCCATGTGGGATTCTCCCTGGCTGGGCGTCGAACTCACATCGCCACTGCCGACAGCTCCACAGCGCAGCATTTAACTGCTGCGCCACCGGGGAGGCCCTCTAAAAAATATTAACTGGCTAGTAGATACGAGTAAGAATGTGATATAGTTTCTACAAATGCTAAATAATGTAAGAATATGTTTGATTCTGGTATTTATTAAAAGCTTCCTTTAACATATTTTATCTTTCTAGCTACTATTTTTATATTTCTACTAAATGTCTGAAAGACTAGTATACTTTCATTACACATATTTCCCTTTTTGTATCATTTTAAATTTACTAAAATGTCTTGCTAATTACTCTTAGTTCATCAATGACTTTTCTAATTTCCAGATTCTAAGTTCAAGGTCAGAGGTTTCAGTCCCCATCCCATCTGATCTTGAAGATACTAGTACTACCATGATCTCCTTTTTAAAAATTCTCTTCTTTGAAACTCAGAGAGCATTCCCTTCCTGCTCTCCTCCTATCTCTGTTTTCCAATCTTTTTATGTGAGCTTCCCTTTCTTTTCACTAGAAATTAGTGTTCCAACAGGTTCCTTCCTAATCGTCTTCTCAGTCATTGTGAAAAACCTCACTCCTCCCAGGCCTTCAGCAAATAGCTTCTCTCAGTCCAGGATTCCCATATCTCAACAACCATCCATAAATTCAATCAATGGTCATTCACTGAACAACGTTTATGTGCCAGGCACTAGGGATCTAATGAAGACAAAGTATTTGACTTCAAGAATCTTAATGTTTTGTGAGGAAACAGAATCAGATAATTTCTTTATAGAGGAATAAGTAGAACTATGCTTAGAGAACTATTTGAACACGGAACAGTCATGTCCCAAGGGGAATGTGAAGGGAGAAACTGCACCTTCCTAATGTAAGAGGTACCACATACTGTCTGTATGCTGAACAGGAGGATCCACAAAACAGAGAAAAACTGGAGGTTCATGTGTTCAATATATAAATGAATGGGTATGTTCAGCTGTACAGATGTTATAGTAAACATATATAAAAGCTTGTGATTGTTTTTTTATTGCCATCACAACACTTTTGTTACCAATCATAGCATTAAAAAAACTACTCATTCAGAGCCAAGCAGTTATGTGGGCCCTGCCTGACTAGACCCCGAGAAGATTGAGTTGTTGAAAGTTTTGTGGTAGCTTAGTTGATATGTGGGTGAGTTACAGGCACTTGCAGGAGACCTGGCCCAGACCAACAATTGTGAGGTGTCAGGACTGTCCTGGACAGTGCAGACACACAGCACAGCAAACTGAACATCCGCTCTGTGCTGGGAAATCAGCACAGAGCCTCTCTCATCCTAGTTCACTGAATCATACAAATTGTCCCACAAGGCATTATTACCACCACTTCTCAGGTGAAATAACTTAGGTACAGAGAGATCAAGTATGTTGAAAAAAGTCACAAAACTAGTAAATAACAAATCAGAGATTCCAAAGCCTGGTTTCTCTCCATTGCATATTGCACTTTGGAGGGCTAAGGCATGTTCTTCAGGTTATATTAGCAAAAAGGTGAACTAATAATTGGATCCCAAGTCTCAGTAAGGCTAGAATTATCCAAGTAACTCCTCTGGGGTTGAATTTAAGGTATGGTGTTCCAGGATGAATCTTTTTGTGAGAAAATGGAATGATCATTAATATGTTCCAATATTAAAAATTAAAACTAGGGGCCTCCCTGGTGGCGCAACGGGTTAAGCACAGCACTGCGGAGCTGTCGGCAGCTGCGGTGCATGTTCGATGGCCAGCCGGGGAGATTCCCACATGGTGCAGCAGACCTTTCCTGCCTCACCTGCTGCTCCCCTCAGCAGTGTATTTCAGTCAATCTGCCTGTTCTGCTTCCCACTTGGTCTCTGGTGAACCCTCTCACCACCGCACACCTCTGGCCTGCATCCTAGCTTGTATGCATAAATAAATAAAATCTTTAAAAAAAATTAAAACTAGCATTTGTCCCCTCCACCCCCTTAGTCATTTTCCAACTCCCCGTAAGTGTTCACTGAGTCCCCACTGTGACCCAGGCACCAACCAAATACTAGGAATGTAGTAATGACAATGTCCTCTGGAGGTTTCCTTTGAAAGAAATGGGACCACATTTAATTCTTCACCAGTTATCTCATCCCAGTTCCAGTTTCTTAATAGCGATGGGGTTCCTCCATGCTCTGGGGTCAAGTAGGTATAGGTGCACACAAGGGTTCTCTGGGGGCTTACGGGGAGATGCTGCTTAACACAGCATCAGTGGTGGGACTACATGGCACCAGTTCTGGTCACACCATCTTTGGTTCAGCTGAGGAGTGTGGCTTCCATTATTAAGCTTTATGAATGGCTGTTTAATACTGGAGAAAACATTCTTGGTCAAATTATTGTATGGGCATGGGAAATATTTAGGAAGTGGTATTGATTATTGGCAGGCTTTGGGGGATGGATTAGAAATGAATGAAGAAATGAGAAGAATCAAGGAGAATTTCCCGACTTTGGATCTGAGCAACTGGGTGATTGGTGTTGTCAGTCACTGAAAATACATGCACTATAATGGGCACAGGATGTTTTGTTCTGTTTAGGAGAAAGATCATGAAGCCAGTTTGGGATATGTTGACATAGAGGGGCCCTATGAGACATTCAAATGGGATATTCATAGACAGCTGAGTACACAGGGTAGGATCTCAGAAAAGATCTTGAGAAAAAAATCTGGGAATTAACAAATAATATTAAAACCACGAGAATGGAAAAATACATCTTATAAGAGGTAAGCCATGGAATTCAATAACACAGATAGAAATAGGTTTGCATTACTTAGATAGGGCACTTTTAACTCAGTGGATTTGTTTTCTTTAGCATCCAACTTTCTTCCTTTGGGAAAAAAATTCATAAAGGCAAAACAAACAACAAAAGATTCAACAGCACCTTCTCTTCTAGTATTGTCTTTAAACAAGCTTATTTCTTTCAAATCAAGTTGGATAATAATTCCCCCCAGGCAAAGAGGCAGGCATGGAAATTGAATTAAATTCTAACAAAATGAGCCAATATAATTTCCCCTCCATTTATGTGCAGTCTTGTTTCATCCCAGTTGTGACTGATATCTCAGATAAAGGAGCCCTGTATCTGTGGCTGATTTAAAGGGTGTTGTGCAACACATACTCTGTCATGAGCAAATCTTTTGTTTTCTTTTAATTTTGTATTGTTTATAAAGGAGGCTTTTCATTTTTTTCCTTAAGGAAATGGTGGAATACATATGCACAGGACCCAGCTTTCCAGCCCATCTCTGCTTCTTTCCACCAAATAAATTTTAGTCTCTTCGCTCAGATACATTGTTAACAAAAGAAGCAGTGAAAATAAAATGGCCTGTTACAAGGTTGGAGCTAATAGCAGAGCCTGTTAGCTGCCTGCCAATGGTGACAGTCTTCTTTTACTCCAGTAGAACTTCTGTTTTGGTCAGGGTGGCAATATGTCCAACTCTCAGATTGAATCTTTATAAAGTTGTCTCTTTTAAATAAAAGTGTTCAAATACTGGCAACTTCATGTGGCTCACTCTAAAGCAAATAAACAAAAACTCTTCTTCCATGCTTTTCTTGATGCTAGGGAAGGCACAGAATTCTTCTGGCAGTGACAGAATGAAGATGTGTGTGTGTGGAAGCACCCATTCCTAAATAAAAAGGTGGAGACTATTTTATCCTTCAGGAATATAGATATAGCACATGGAAGAGAAACTGAACTGATGTACTGCAGCTGTTAGGCCATACTCTAGAGATGGTGGAGCAGCAAGTTGGAAGGAACCTTTGTCAATGATAATATCCTTGACAAATGAACCTCTAAGTGGATTTACTGTTGCCTGCAGATGAGTGAAATCCTTTTCTGATAGTGCGCTCACCAACTGTTACGTTTCTCTTCACTTCCCTCATCCCATTCTTCTAAATTCCATGATTACTAGGATCCTGAGATCAGACTTCTTCTCAACTAGAAGTCAGTCCAAGCTACTAGATGGAAAGATCTCCATGGGTAGCAGTTATTAGATGAAATGACTGTACCCTCCAAACAATCACTATCATTTCTTAAGCACACACGATGGGCCAGGCATCATGCTAAGTCCTTTGCACCCAACATTTCATTAATCCCCCAAACAAAAATACAGGGAAGTAATTATCAAGCAGCACCCACATTTTATAGAGAAGAAAAACAAGGAAGAAACCTTAATCACGTTATTTAAATCACACAACTTCTAACAGGCTGAATTAGGCTAACATTCACAACTCTCCCTAGTTTCTGCACCAAGATGCTTGGTTCATACTTATGCTGTGGCAAGTCTGCTAATTCACTGAAGAGTTGTTCGTTTCATTTCTTGATCCTGTCTTTCTCTGTAACACACTGTTTGATAGAACTTTCTATGACTATAAAATGCTCTGTATCTGCCCCCTTCAATACAGTAGCTATTATCCATATGTGGTCACTGAAATAATGCTAATGCAACTAAGGAATGGAAATGTTTTTGACAAAAATTATGAGGTTATTTTTAGTTTTCCCAATTTTATTGCTATAACTGACACATAACATTGTATTAGTTTATGGTACACAACATAGTTGATATATGTATATATCACAAAATGATTACCATATTAAACTTAGTTAACATCCATCACCTCTCATACAATTACTTTTTCTTGGATGAGAGAACCTTTAATAAAATCTACTTTCTTAGCAACTTTCAAATATACAGCACAGTGCTATTAACTCTAGTCACCATGCTGTATGCTGCATCCCCAGAACTCATTTATTTTGAACTGGAAGTTTGCGAACTTTGACCCCCTTCACCCATTTTCCCTGCCTCCCCATACCTAACCTGTTTCAAACACTAATCTATTCACTAAGTTCAGTTTTTTAGCTTCCCCATGTGAGATCATACAGTGTTGTCTTTGTTGTATTTCACTTAACATTATCAATGACCTTCCATGTATTCCAAAATGGAAAATTTTCCTTTTTCATTAGGCTGAGTAATATTCTGCTGTGTGTTTATAGACATTCCCTTTGTCCATCCAGTCATTAGTGGACGTAACTTAGGTTGTTGACACATCTTGGTTACTGAAAATGCTGTGGTGAACACAGGGGTGCCAATAGCTCTTTGGGATAGTGATTTTGTTTCCTTTGGTTTAAACCCAGAAGTGGAATTGATGGGTCATACGATAATTCTATTTTTAACTTTTTGAGAAGCCTCCAAACTATTTTCCATAGTGGCTGCACCAATTTACGTTCCCATCAACAGTACACAAAGGTTCCCTTTTCTCCATATCCTTGCCAACACTTGTCATTGCTTGCCCTTTTTAATTTTTAAGTTCATTTAAATAATTTAAACGGAACAGCCACGTGTGGCAAGTAGCTGCCATGTTAGATAGTGTTGCTTTAAAAGATCACAACCAGATCACATCTCTTACATGCCTGTTCCTGCTAACTATATCCTTGATGGTCGTGATATTTTCCAGGGTTGGTAGTTTTCCTCCACAGACTTTGGTGTAGAACTGACTAGAAGGAATCAAGCCTTTCAGCCCACCGTATCTTTCTTTAAACTCAGTGTTGCAATAATGACAATATCTGGCATTAGTGTGTCATGTGTGACTTTTGCAGCAGAGGTACAGTATCAAAGTTGCTGTGAGATGATAGTCATAAATGTGACTTTTTTTTTTAAAGATTTATTTATGCACACAAGAACAGGGGTGTAGGCCAGAGGTGTGGTGTGGTGAGAGGGCTCACCAGAGACAGAGTGGGGAGCAGAACAGGTAGATTGACTGAAATACACTGCTGAGGGGAATAGCAGGCAAGGCAGGAGAGGTCTGCTGGGCCACGTGGGAAGCTCCCTGACTGGAGAGCGAACTCAAGCTGCAGTGGCTGCAGATAGCTTCATAGGCTGAGACTTAATCCATTGCGCCACCAGGGAGGCCCATAAATGTGACTTTTCATGGTCACAAAAGGCTCATGAGACCATCATTGAAATGAGTGATTTATCTGGGGGACTTGAATATTTCAAAGGTATTATGAATCGCCTTATTAGTGCAGTGGGCAGCGCATCAGTCTCATAAAAGGTATAATGATACAAAATTAAAACCAAATGAAAAGTTATAAAATCCCAAAACATTTTTATATTTCAAAATTGAAGTATCACCTATAATTTTCCTACTTCCAGGCTGACATTAACCTCTCTGTTATTCCATAATTGGGTTCCGGGTGGCTTCTAACACTACTAGTTGGAAATTTGCAACAGGAAGCAATTGATACAGTCAGGGTAATTCTTAAGAAAATTATCCATTTATAGTTAAGTAGCTATGGCAGCTACTGGATATTTACAGACTTCCTTCAGGTGATCAGCTTGGATGGGATCACAAAGCAAATATGGTTATTAATTTTTCATTTCCCTAATTTGGGACAGGAACTATTAAATGTAGTGAACTAGAAGAGGACAAGATAAGGAATCAAGAAACTGAGATTTCTGCTATTTTACTACTTTGCTGTGGTTTTATGCAAGTAAACTAACCTCTCTCAACTTGAGTAGTATATTATACATAAAAATCATACTAATAAAGATAGTCTTTTCAAACTGCAAATGTCTGAATTGTATGGTGGTGTGTGCTGGGCAAGAGCAACCTGTGCTTTGGGTGAGAGGTGAAATATTGGAAGTTTCAGAAACTGTTTCAGAGGTCCAAGTAGACAGATGAAGATGAGGAGGAGGATCGCTATTTGGCCATGTCAGTGTTTCAGATTTAGGACGCAACAAGCCATAAGAACAACAGTTTAAGTACTGAAGTTTCTATTTGCTTGATTTTGACAAGGGGATGTAGTGGGAAATGTGAAAGGATATTTAAAGAAAGATGAAAACAATGATCAGAATGGAAAAGTGTGGAGGAGGAGAGAGAAGGGCATAGGAAGTGAGGAAAAAAGGAGAAAGAACAGAAGGGAAATCTAAGAAAAGAGAATGCCACTTAGTATTATCTTCACCAATAGTTGCTATCATGGTTCTCTAGTTCCAGCCACAATCTTCACCTGTCAGAATTATTACAATAAATGGCTAGCTTCAATCTTGCCTACTACAATCCGCTCTGTGTATACAGCAAAATAATTTTCCTAAAATCTGATGATCATGTAAATTCTCTTGCTTAAAAGTTTTTCTTCTTTAGATTGGTTTTCCAAGGTCATCAAACTCTTGCTAATATCGCGATAGCAGTGGTTGGCAAACTTTTTCTGTAAGAGACCAGATTGTAAATATTTTCTGCTCTGTAAGCCCAATAGTCTCTGTGACAACTCTTCAGCTCTGCCATCACAGCAGGAAAACATTACAGAAATCTATAAATGAATGGGTATGGCTTGGTGCCCAGACTTTACTTATAAAAACACCCTTAGTTTATTGACCTTGCCCTACTATCTCAAGACTGCTTCCCACACCCAGCCCACTAACTCTCTGCAGTAGAATCCTGCGCCTTACTTGTAATTCTGTAACAGTAGCATGCGCTCTCTCAATACTGGGTTTTTGCACAGTCTAGATCACTTGCTGCATCTCTTTGTTCAGTTAACCTCTACTCATTCTTTTAATTCAGCTTGAACCTCCTTGACTAACACCTGCCAACACTGTGTTCTCACTTACCACACTGATGTGTGATATACCTGTTTACATGTCTCTCATACCTCACTAGACTGTAGGTTATTGAAGGGCAGGAATTGTGTACTACTAAAGTCTGTAATAATCAAAGCAATAGACTTGAAAATTCATTTGTTATTAAAAGGATATAATACCCAAGGTATCCCTTCTCTAGTGCCAAGATACAGAATGAATTCATGGCATAGACTGTGGTGATTGAGTTTGGAAGAATATAGTAAAGAAGTTGATATAAAGCTCCCAAAAGGAGAAACAACTTATTTTGGAACCCATTTCATACGAGGACAGCAACACTAGTAGCATCATGTGACTTTATGAAAGACCACAAGTAACTGGAGAGGTAAGGTGAGGGATGCACATGACAGATTTGGCAGATGGATCTGAGATTCGGACTGGGAAAACCTGAATAGTATCAGTGTGACAAGAAGATATACCTGCTATGTCATTTTCATTAGGGAGAGAGAAGTTCTTGTTGGTGGAACTGACAGCCTGCAGTATGCCACTTAATAATCTGCTTAGAAAATGTAAGAATAGAAAATATTTCTGACATGGAGAGCAAGGCCTTTGTCTGGATTTCTGTAGAAGAAGATTATGAATTATTGCCTTGGGTGAGTGTGAAAATCACCTAAAAGGTTTTGTGAAGAAGTGGGGACAATCAGCATTTTGTCAGGTGACTGCAATATCTCAAACACTGTATTTACTACAAGTAGTAATCTTCATAAAACGATATGGAGCATGTCCCAATTTTATCAGTGACAAAATGAGGCTCAGAGGTCTTAAACAACCTTTTTATAGGATCATAAATCTGTTCCTTCCAATGCATTAACAGGTGCAGCAGAGCCATTGCCTAGCATGCAAGAGAGAATTTAACAAACTGGGCTAGTAATACCTGCCCGATGGAATGGAGAGCATTTATTTTGATTTTAAAGAGACCAAGATGAAGACTAAATGACCATTCTCAGTACCTGCATTTTTTTTTCTGTTATTCAACATTCATTCCCCTTCCTGACAGTACTCCAATAATTGAGCAAAAGCTTTATCATCCTATAATGAATCATGTACTATTTAAATGTATGCAATATTATATGTCGATTCTATCTCAATTTAAAAAGAATGAGTATGCCCCCCGAGAGGAGGGAAAACATATATTATTAAGAATATATGCTCTCTTTTTCACACTACAATGAGAATAGTGATGGAAAGATATTTCAGGTACACATGGGGAAAGAGGATACAATTAGAAGAAGCAAGTAATTTCTGAATTTCTGAAGTATTTAAAAATAGTTTATGAGACAAAATTAAAAGGTGCATATATTATTCAGATTTCCAATAGAATGGAATGTATGTACTAAAAACACAAGAAACAGAATTGACAGGACTTATGTCACATATATAGAACAGAGTTTGTGACATGTAAAGTAAAAGGCCTTGCCATTTTCATCAATGTTTTGAAAGCATCAAATTGGTAAACTGACAAAAATATTTGGAGATTAACTACTTTCAGTAGTTGAAGAAGAAATGTTAAATTATGAGAAAAAAAGTCAAGAGAAGTAAAGCTTTGCTTCTCTAGTCATCAGATAGTAGATAAAGCAAATTTAAGCTTACAAAACAGGAGACTCTGAAGGGAAGATGTGAAGGTCATGATTTTGAAGAATAACAGAAATGTTACCACTGTCAGATATTAAGATAAAGGATGTTTACACAGAAAAATCGAATGGAGAAATTGGGACAGAAGGACCAAGACAGTATATTATAATGGTCAACGTTGGAGAACAAGTACCACCACCAAAAAAGGGAAACAATGAACTCCTGGCCTATGCCATGGCTATCACTGAATGGACTTGGAAGAGCAAGTTCACATATCAATGTTAGAACAGATATGGTGCTAGCAGTGGAAAGGCATAAAGGAAAGAAGTAGTGCTTCATAGTATATCAAGCTGTGAATTCCAAAAAGCAGAAGTATGAATGGCAAAGAAAAGACGGTGGCGGGATAGGCCAAAGTCATAAACTCATAACACCATGGGCAGGAGGAAAGGGGGTTGTCAGAAATATTCAAATACAAAATCCACCTCTGCTTCTATGTAAGGTTACCTTGGGCAAGACACTTAACCACTATGTGAGGAAATCTGTATTCTAGTTTATCAAATGAGAAAGAGAAAAAACAGCTATACCTATTTCATGGGTTTATTTATAAGAATTATTAATACATTAAAAAATGAACATAATAGACTTAGTATAGTCTTGAACACATGAGTAAGAAGTCAGTAAATAGCTGGCATTTCATAATCTTAATTGACAACAATGTTGGCAATGAACAAATTAAGATGGTGCAGGACCAACTTGATTTTCTACTACATAGTTGTCAGCTCTAGACTCTTCTTCATTGTAGGTTTTCATCAAAAATAGCCAATGGAATGATAAAAAGATGGGAAAGTTTCAACAATGTTTGAAACTAGGAAAGAGTGCCACCCATAGAACAGAAACTTTGAGGAAACTTCAAAAGATACACTTCATATAAGACCAACCGTTAATCACTCTAAGGTTAATATATGATACCTGATCACAAAAAAACTTAGCCACAGGAAAGTAAGTTGAAGAGACCCTTGGAAATGGATTGTTAGGAGAGGCCAGAAAATTTCAAGGGATAAAAGGACTAAACACCACATGATGTGTCTATTCTGTAAATTAGTATTATCTGAAGTAGTCTCTAAAGGTACTTAGACTAAGGCCTTAGTTATCTTATGAATAAAGCTAGCAAGAAGTCACTGAAAGATTATACATTTCTATAACTTATTTCTGAGTTAGACATGAGACAAAACACAACACTGGAAAGTTAACCTTGGCCCAAAACTTTGAGTAAACACAAA
Organism: Scalopus aquaticus; assembly: GCA_004024925.1. Taxonomy (NCBI): domain Eukaryota; kingdom Metazoa; phylum Chordata; class Mammalia; order Eulipotyphla; family Talpidae; genus Scalopus; species Scalopus aquaticus. The sequence goes on from PVIJ01000095.1 coordinate 104,789, forward strand.
CTGTGGAAATAGGGAGTTTACCCACTGGTGCTCCCTCTGCTGAAATAACTGAATTACTGAACTGTCAACAGAAATTCATGGTTAACCAATTTACTAGCCTAAGGACTGAAAGAGGTTTCAAGTGGACAATAAGAATAACTAAAGAAATAACTAAATGAATGAATGAATGAATGAATGAATGAATGGATCCTCTTTCAAATAGAAAAAATAAGATAAACTCAATATGAAAAAGATTCTGTAATATAACTGCTAGAGAACATGGCACTCAGAACACAGCTAAAGATCTCAGACAAATCTGGCAGGTATTTCATAGTACATGGCACTCCACAGAGGTCAAAGCAATATTCTCCTGTTTAGATTATTGATAATGTACAAGCAGAAAGAAGTAATACAATCCTGTGTCATAAGGGAAATCTCAATGGTATGGAATGATACTCTGTGAACCATCAGTAAATAGCATCAGGTAGAACACACATAACTTAAAGGTGAATGAAAAACAAGACAAAATGCTTACTATAAATACTACAAAAATATGTTGGGGGAGAAATAGAATTTTTTCAGTGAATAAACAAAGAGGGAATAATTCTCAACTCATTTCATGAGTATAATGTAACCTTGGTACCAAAAAAAAAAAAAAAACAAAAACAAAAAACAAAACAACCCTATAAAGAACTTTACAGAAATGAATTAAAGATCTAAATAAATGTTAATACATAGGCTCATCATGAGTTGAGTAACTAAACACTGTAATAATTTCTTCCAAATTATAGATTCAAGATATTTCAGTGGAACTTGCAAACTCAAACAAAAATAAACTTGAAAATGGAAAGGGTCAATAATAACTAAGATAATTTCTAAGAACAAAATTGAAGAACCTATATGGAGACTTACATAAAGCTATAGAAATTTTAAAAATGTAACATTAGAATAAGGATAGAAGAAAATAGAATTGAAAATTTAGTAATTGACCCACATATGACATGCAGCCATCTAATTCATGGAAAGGGGTCAATGAAATGCAATGGGGGAAAGGGTTGTTAATTGGGTAAGTAGGGCAGGATCAACTGAATGTTTATATTTAGAAAAAAATGTTTACTCTTACCTTACGCAATATATAACAGAAATGACAGATGGGTCTTGGACCTAAGTGTAAAAGTAAGGTTTCCAGAAAAATATCTCTTGACTTTAATGATGACGACTTCATGGCACAAAATGCATTTATAGTAGTAACAAATGGAACTTCATTAAAATTAAGAACTTGTGCTCATCAGAGATTCTATTAAGAGGTGAAAAGGAAGATAGAGTGGGAAAAGATATTATCAATGCATATATCTGACAAAGGACTTATATCCGAGAACATAAATACACCTCATTATTCCATAAATATACCAAAGACAACAAAAATATTGAAACCTATCACCATGTAAAAGGAAAGAACAACTAATTAAGAATGTACAATAATAAACACTATTAGGAGAGAACAAACAGTATATAGAAGAGAAACGAAAAAAAGTAAAGCAAATTTCATATAATGGGCATATAAAACAACAATAAGAAATGTTTGTGGAAATTTGATTAGTTGGTGGATGAGAAGATAATATAAACTAAGAAGTAGATCTAGCATTTAAATGTCATAAGAATAAGTAGAATATGTGAACATTGTTAGAATACTTGCACACCTTACAGATACTGTGCATTTAAAAAAAGAAAAGAGATCTCCCTCTCTCTCTCTTCCCCCCAAACCCCACTGTCCCACCCATGTGAGGGCAGAGTGAGTAAGTGACTGTATGCAAATCAGGGAGAAACCCATCATCAGGAACTGAATTAGCCAACACCTAGATCTTGAACTTATCAACCACCAGAACTGTGCAAAATAAATTTGTTTTTTAAGCCACCCATCCTTAGTATTTTGTTATAGCAGAGATACCCACTTCAGGGTAAAGGAAAGTCTTTTCAACAATGTTGCTAAGAAAAGTGGAAATCCACATGTAAAAGAATGAACTTGGCCCTTACATTATACTATATATTAAAAATAGCTCAAAATAGCTCAAAGACCAAAACATAGACCTAAAACAATAAACCCTTAGAGAAAAACACAGGGGCCAGTTTTCATGACTTGGATTTAGCAATGATTTTTTGGATATGACAGCCAAAGTATAGGTAATAAAGGAAAAAATAAATTGAACTTCATAGAATTTTAAAAATTTTGTGCATCAAAGGACACCATAAAGAGAGTGGAATGACAACTCAATAAGATAGTATTTGCAACATATATATCTGATAAATCATCACTCTGTAAAATATATAAAGAGCTGTCACAACTCAAACACAAAAAACAAAGAACCTAATTTAAAAACAGGTAAAGGACAACATACAACACCTCAAGGTCACCTATTCTGACTATGGTAGGAGATAGACATTTCTCCAAAGAATATATGCAAATGATCAATAAGCACCTAAAAAGTCATTAGAGAAATGAAAATCCAAACCACCATGAGATACCACTTCATATCCATGTGAATAGCTACTATTAAAAAAAAAAACAGTAACACGCTAATAAGCAAAGGTGTAGAAAAGTTAGGATGCTTTGCTATGGGGGAATGTGTACAGTCATTGTGGAAATTTGAGCATTCCTCCAGAAGTTAAATAGAGAATCACCATGTGATATATCAGTCTCATTCATATGTATATACCCCAAAATTCTGAAAGTAGGGACAGATACTTGTATACCAATGTTCATAGCAGCATATGCATAAGTCAACAGATGCATGGATAAACAAAATGTTTCATTTACATACAGTGATTATTATTAAGCCATAAAAAAAGAATGCTGTCCTGGTATAGATTACAACACAGAAAATTCTTGAAAACATTATGCTAAGTGATACAAGCCAGACATAAAGGGCAAATATTATATGATTTTACTTATATGATGTGCCCAGAATAGGCAAGTATATAGAGAAAGGAAATAGAAAGGACTTGCTAATAGCGGTAAGAAGGGGAGAATGGAGAGTTATTGTTTAATGGGTGCAGAGTTTCTGTTTGGGATAATAAAAACAGTTTTGGAAATAGTGATGGTTGTATAAAATTGTGACTGTACTTAATGTCAGTTAGTTAATGTCAGTAACTAAAACATTGTCAAGGTGGTAAATATTATATTATGTATATTTTTAACTCAAAAATGCTTTTATCTTCTCTATTAAGTGACATGGCAAAGTATGGACAATATGTTAACTTAAAAATTTACAACTTGTAAAATATGTAAATATGTGGAATTCTCCACAGTACTAATCTTCTGGTATTGAGGAATTAGCAATTGTGAAGATCTTTGGTGCTGCAATGATAAGCATAACAGTATTTTCTTTAAGATGCTCTTCAGTATGTCTGAAAAGAAACAAACTAAATCAACAGTGATGAATACTTTTATTCTAAGTGAGGAAGATTAAGTTAACTTCTTTTTGCTCACCTTTCTCTCTTAATTTCTCTAAAATGAACATGCTCTGCTTTTCATTTAAGATTTTTTAAATAATTAAATAGAAATGCCCTTTCAAATTATGACACCATTGTGTGGACAATAAATAAAGAGGTGGGATGGCTCATGTGGAGGAAGTGCAGAGTAGGACTCATTGGTCCTCCTTCACCATTACATTGAGAAGTCTTCCCGGAGGTGAATCCTCTGATGCTGGAACACATTGGAACTGTGCCGGAAGGCCTTTCCACACTCACTGCATTTGTAGGGCTTCTCCCCAGTATGTATCCTTTGGTGCTGGATGAGATAAGTACCCTGACTGAAGGCTTTCTTGCAATCACTGCATTTGTACGGCTTTTCTCCATGGTGTGACCTCTGATGGTGGATGAGTCTAGAACTGTTATGGAAGGCCTTTCCACACTCACTACACTTGTAGGGTTTCTCTCCTGTGTGGATCCTCTGATGCTGGATGAGGTGTGTGCTCTGGCTGAAGACTTTGCCACAGTCATTACATTCATAGGGTTTTTCTCCAGTGTGGCTTCTCTGATGTTCAACAAGTTTGGTTTTTTGGATGAAGGCTTTCTCACATTCATTACATTTATAGGGTTTCTCTCCAGTGTGAATTCTTTGATGCTGAATAAGGTTAGAACTTTGGGTAAAGCCTTTGCCACATTCTTTACACTCAAATGGCTTCTCTCCAGTATGAGTCCGACGGTGTCGAATAAGGATTGAGCTGTCACTGAAGGCTTTTCCACATTCATTGCACTTATAGGGTTTTTCTCCAGTGTGAATTCTCTGATGATAGATAAGAGATGAGTAGGCACTGAAGTGTTTCCCACACTCGCCACACTTGTAGGGCTTCTCCCCAGTATGAATTCTCTGATGCTTCATGAGATTGGGCCTTCGATTGAATGTCTTCCCACACTCATCACAACGGTAGGGGATCTCCCCTGAATGCATCCTTCTGTGATTGATGAATTCACAGCTCTGGCTGAAGGCTTTCCCACAATCGTCACACTTGTAGGGCTTCTCTTCACTGTGCAGTCTCTGGTGCTTAACAAGGTTAGCACTATACCTGAAGGTTTTCCCACAGTAACCACAATAATGCAACTTTTTTCCAATAGTAATTTTCTGATCTTGAACAACTAAATTAGAACTGACGATTTCCCGAGAATCATGCACTGTATTTGTTTTTTTTGACCTGTGTACACGCTTATGGTTATTGAGGTATGATCTCTGTTCGAAACTTTGTTCACATATGTCACATTTGTGGGGTCTCTGATCAAGGATAGGGCTTAACCCCAACCTGAGGCTTCCCCCAGACTCTTGGCTGCTCTCCTTGTTGGTCACCATGACTGGCCTGGGGCCTCTCTGCCCTTCTGACTTGTCCAGGCTTTCCTTTGACTCCCTGACATGCTCATGGGCTTCTCCAGGCTCAGATCCCTGGGGAATAGTTTCCCTGAGTTGGTCCAGTTGTTCCCCATTAAGCATCTCCCTTGAAGTCAACTCTTTGTACTCAGTTCTGGTCCCATGAGCTGAAACAAAACAGAATATCTCAGGGTCACCTGTTCTGACTCTGGAAGGAGGTTATGAAGATGCTTCTGACCACCTATGGAGTAACAATTCAATCATCTCCAAAGTCACAATGGCCTTACAGAGATGAAACCTTGGAGTTCAACTTAAGGAACCCTGCTAAGGGATACAGCCATGTGGCAGTATAAGTATTTAAACCCAGGTCTGACCAACTCTAACATCCATGTCCTTCCTGTCTGCCTTCTGTCCACAAAACCTGCCTAAGTAGGACTGTAAGATACCTGCCTTCATTACAAAGGGGTAGAAGATGGAGACTTCATAGCAGCATGGAACCAGACTAGGGAGAGGGCCCCAAAAGTCATGGAGGACATTTGACAAAGAAATTAAGGGCAAGAGAGTCTAAGGCTAGTAACAGTCTAAAACTACAGCTAAATCATCTCCAAAAACAAGCTGCTTTCCTAAGAGGGCAAAAGACTGAGCTTATGACAACAGTGATGATGGAAGGGGAGGCCACACACATCCCAGATCTCTTTAAGGAGCCTAAGATACCATCTAGGTGAGCTACTAGCACCTTAAACTCAAGATGCCCACACAGAATGCCTCCTCATACCCCCTTAGTTCTCCACTCATTCCTTCTTTGACTAGACATTCACACACTGACTCCACATGTAGGTACACACCTACCACAAATGCATTCTCTGTGAGCCAAGAGAGACAAATGTACAACAACCCCAACCGGGGACAACTGAATGTCTTCTATAGGTAGAATGGAAAATAACATGTGGTATGTTTATACCTCAGAATACTGCATGATAATAAAACAGAACAAATTGCCACTTCATGCAATGTGGTGACCCTTAAAAATTCAGACACCCTGAATGAGTCCAGAAAGACAGACTCAAGGGGTGGAACAAACTCCAGGAATCAAAGAGAAGGGTTCTGTGGGGTGCAATAGGAAATGAGGGAGGATGCCCAGTGGAAGTTCTTTGAGCCAGAAATTCATTCCTAGGATATCATCAAGGTACATGCAAAAAGATACACATCAGCATTGTTCATGGCAATTAAAACACTGAACATCCTTTCTGTTGGCACTTCCACTGGACGCAGTAAGGAAGACATGTAGAGTTGGCCCTCAAGTATCTGCAGTTTCCACATCTGCAGTTTCCACATCAGAGGATCCAACCAACTGTGGATTGAAAATGCATACTGTATAGTTAGGCCTGCAATGGTTGCATCTGTACTAACATGTACAGACTTACTTTTCTTGTCATAGTCCCTAGACAATACAGTATAACAACTACTTCCATAGCATTTCCATTGTATTAGGTATTATACAGTAATTGAGAGATGATTTTAAGTATATGGAAGTATATGTGTATGTTATATGCAAATTACTATGCCGTTTTATATAAGAGACTTGAGCATCCTCAGATTTTTGTATCCACAGAGGGCCTGGAACCAGTCCCTCACAGATACGAAGGGATAAATGTTTAAAAATGGAAATGAATTTAGTGAAAAAGTGGATACCACAGTAGTGTGCATGAGATCAATGCATTGCTGCTAAGAACAATATTTGTATAAAGGTATAGAATAGACAGTGCTAGAAAAGGGACAGCAGCATACATATTGGATGATGAGACTTGGGATGCTGTGTATCCTCTTACTTACCTGCAATGGTCTATAATTAACAGGTAGTTTTATTTAAAAGGGGGAATGAAGTGATAGTCTCCATATAGTCTCTATGTAATTCTGACCCTCCTCAGAGGACATGAGTTCTAGAAGGCAGGGCTCCACATGTCCTGTGAACTCAGTCTTCCTTCACAGCACACTCAAAGCCCTTCCCTCTTTTCCTCCATCCACACTGCCCCTTCTTACCCTCCTAGACAATTGAGCTCAAAATAATCGCCCTATTGAGGTATCCAGGCTGGTAAAGATGACCTGACCTGGGTTTCAGCAGAGACCACTCTCTCAGCAAAAAATCACTCTTAAAGCTCCTATGCTGGCTCTGATGCATCTTCTTCCAAACTCCTAAATCATTAACCAGACCTTGAACCCCAACAAATATCATTCAGTCAACGAGTTAGGGTTACAGCTCCCCTCACGCACCTGAGTCATGGTTTCTTAGTTGCTTTCTCCCCTCGGTGCCCTGCGTATCCAGGACCCACGGCTCACCTCCTCGCTCCAGCTGTGTGATCACCCCAGGTTTGGGACTTGCAGGTCCAGCTCCTAGAAGGAGACAGGGCCTGGGGTTGGTACCAAGGATGCAGGGCAGTCTTGGCCTGGAACTTCAGGGGGAGGGGAAAGGGAAAGTACAGGCACAGTAGCAAGTCTGGAGATTCTCTGGAGGGCTGGGGCTGGTCATGAAGATGAAATGCTAAGCACAGGGGACTAGAGCAGGAGGCTCTATGCACCAGGAGGTGCACAATTCCCAGGCCTAGGTTGGGAGACAGTCTTAACTTGGAGTTCCAAGGAGGAACCAGCTGTCCTTCCTCTACATAGACCAGGCCTTCTTTGGACCTGTGACATATGTCTCCGGGCCCAAAGGGTAAGGCCCCTAGGCCAGCTTCTGGTAAGCACTCAGCCCCTAGAGCTGTTCCTTAAGCTACAGCCATGCAAGGAGCTTACCCAGGGAGACCAGGTTGCCATAGGTCTCCAGCATCACATCCCTGTAGAGGCCTCTTTGAGCAGGGCCCAGATGGCCCCATTCTTCCTGGGAGAGAAGTACAGCCACATCCTCGAAGGTCACCTCGGCCTAGAATGATAGAACCCTGCTGCAGGCCAGGTGTAGTTCAGGGTGGGCCCTGAATCAGGGAGCATAGAGTCTTCTAGGGGACAGGGTTAACTTCAGGCCTGCTCCCTTGCTTTGATAGGGTCCAACACTTGCACCGCTGAGCCAATTAATTTAGGGAGATTTCTCTGCTGTCAGCACCCCAAACTAGACAAACCTGACAGTGTTTGCTGAAATAGACCAGCCAGAGAAGCTCTGGCTGGAAACCTCACAGGGAAGACCAATGCTTACCTGGGGCAGGACAGACAGATGCAAAGTCGCCATCACCTGGTTCCCTGGGCTCCCCAGGGGCGCTATGCAGGAGCCAGTCACTCAGTTGCTGAGGGAAGAGAGAAGAACACATGGAGGCTCAACCTGGCTCCTATCCTGGCAGCTCATGGCCTTGCTCAGCCTTCGGGGCTCAGTTGGCCTCCTAAGCAGTCTGTTCCATGCCTGGTGCTGTCAACTCAACCACATTCCCACTGCACAGACTCATGTGCAGCTCCTTGGGGGTCATCTGCCCCTTTTTCCCCCTCATATACTCAGCTGTCTGATTCATGATGAAATAGTTAGTTACTTTATATGAAAGATAAAGAAAACATGTTTAAGGTTGATAAGGAAAAGGAAGTAAAACAAAATCAACAGCACAGAGCAAAAACAAAGTACCGGAAATAAAAATACATAAGTAGTAGAAACAAGTTCAGTACATGAGTAATGATAAATAAAAGGATTAAAATCACCTACTAAAAGTACAAGATTCTTCAATTAGGTCTACAAAACACACCGACATAAATTAAAATAACATAGGAAGGCTGAATGTGAGAGGCCAAATGAATGCTAATGAAAGCTATAGTAGTTATATAGCTTTTCTGTATCTTTAAAGTTCTTTATCAAAGAATGATTTTTCTGGAAGGACTTGACAAACCTGAATACACAGCTCAAGGGGCAGTCACAAAGAGCCCATGTTCACAGAAACAGCACCTAGAACAGCCCTCCTACCCCTGCAGACACTGCTTCCATCTCAGCTTCTAAGGGCGAGTTTCCACCCTCACTTCCACCACCACAGATCGAGTGCCTCTGGTGAACTTTATCAGAGGAACTACGCTGTTTATACCCCCTGTGCTGGTTTCTTGCTCCGCACATGGCATTTGTGAGTCTAATATGCATTGCTGCATGTGGTTTACTGATATACCAGTCAACATAAAACTGAAAGCAAAAATCACCAAAAAGATTCAAGTACAAATATATGTCTATACCAACAAGCCCTCAAATTGTAGAAAGCCGAAGCTAACTGAACTAGCAAAGAGAAGCTAGCAAATCCTCCTTTGTAACAAGAGATTATTTTTTTTC
>PVIJ01000095.1:114007-266506 GCA_004024925.1 Scalopus aquaticus
GTGTCTCTCTCCCACCCGGCCTCCCTATAGTCCTGTTATAAGTGAAACCATTCGATGTTTTTCTTTTTCTTTCTGGCTTATTTCACTGAGTATGATTCCCTCTAATTCCATCCATGTTGCGGCAAATTGCATGTGTTTATCTTCTTTCCATGCTGAATAGTACTCCATTGTGTATATGTACCACATCTTCTGGATCCAACAAGAGATTTTTAATGCACTTCCCGCAGTAACAAGTGGATCAAGCAAAGAATATTTAGTTACAAATAAAGAAGACACATTTTTTTCAAAATGTACACTGGATATAATAAAAACACCACATACAAGACAACAAAGTAAGTTTCAGCAAATCCCAAAGACCTATATCATTTGGCAAAACATACTTTGATTATATTTTTGTCATACTAGAAATACATGATAAATCACCTCCCCCCTTCAAGAAAAACATAAACTAAGGTAGAAAGGGAGACAAGACTACCTAAGGAAAAACGTGCACCTTTAATGCATATATTTTTACACAAAAGATTGAATAATGATCTCAATGTTAGACAAGAAATCAGGCACAGAATAGGAAAGTAACTGAAGGAAAGAAAATGAAGGAAACATGACTAATGACAGAAAATAAAATCAACACTGATTCTTTGAACTGTTAATAAAACACACAAACATCTGGCAAGACCAATGGGGGGAGATAGAAAAGGATCTACTCTGTATGTGTGTGTGTGCGTGCGTGTGTTTACATCATTGTTCATTTTTGTACAATGTATGCTTTCTCCTCTCATGTATATGCCCCATAAAATTCTCACCACCAGTTCACCCATGAACCATCACCATAGTCTTTTGTGCTCTTCTCTCCCCTGTTTTGATTTCTCTACCTCCACCTCTCTTGTAGATTTATAGTTGCCTGCTAATTTTTTAAAAAATCTATTTTTTTCCTGACACCTTATTTTGTTCCCCTATATTCCTCCTATAAGTGAAACCATCTGATATTTTTCTGTATCCTTCTGACTTATTTCACTGAGCATAATCCCTTCTAGCTCCATCCATGTTGCTGCGAATTGCATGTGTTTATCTTGATTGTTGAATAGTATTCCATTGTGTATATATACCACACCTTCTTGATCCAGTCATCTGTTGAGGGGCATTTGGGTTGTTTCCATATCTTACCTATTGTAAATAGTGCTGCGATAAACATAGGTGAAAAGGATCTAATATTAAGAACAACAAAAAAGGGACATAATTGTGCAACCAAACAAACAGCAGTGGCTTGCAAGGGTGGTCCAAGACCATGAGGCTCTAAGCATTCAAGTTCGTTTCCACAACAATACTCAGATTAACACACTAAGCATTCAGTGTGTTGACAGGGATGGCCCCTCACCCACTGCTGTTAAATGTTGTACCAAAGCAATAAGTCACAGAAAAAGAAATACAGGCCACAGACTTGGAGGACAACAGATGAGGTCATCATTATTTGAAAATGAGATAATCATCCATGTAGAAAATCCAAGAGTGTCACCCACTATTAGGACGATAAGAGTTCAAGAGGACTGCCCCATATAAAGTCAATACACACTGTTAGTACAACTCCTACACACTATTAGAACCACATCCATATGATACAGACAGAACACAAAGCTATACGGATGAGTAAAATTGTTCAATGCAGAGTAGCTATAGTATAATATATATGTAGATTTTTTAAATACAAAAATAATATTTGGTGTGTACAGTCATAAGAAAATGTACTGACAGAAAAAGAAAAAAAAAAAAAACAACCAAAATGTTCAACAGAGTGAAAAGGCAATCTACAAAATTGGAGAAAATATTTGCAAAACATTTATCTGATAGTGGGTTAACATTGAAAAGATATAAAGAATATTCACACAATTCAGTAGCAGAAAACAACACTTAACCAAATGTGAAACTGGCTAAAGAACTTGGATATATAGAAAGCTAACAGTTACATGAAAAGATGCTCAATATCATTAATCAGGGGAATACAAGTCAAAAACACAATGAGAAAGCACCTCACACCTATTAGAATGGTTATCATAAAAAAAAAAAAACCAAAAACAACACCCAAGAGCTAAGAAGTGTTGGTGAGGATGTGGAATGCTAGTCCTTGGCTTTAATGAAAACTGGTGTAGTCATTATGGAAAACATTAAAATAGAACCACCAGAGGATTCAGCAATTCTACTTGAGTATATAAATCCCAAGAAATAAATGTGGAGTTTGAAGAGATAACTAAACTCCTATTTTCATTGCAGGATTATTCCCAATATTCCAGGACATGTAAACAACCTAAATGTCCATCAGCCGGATAATCAGTAACATGTCTTCAAAAAGAGAAATTCTTTTTGAATGAGCCTGGAGAACATTATGTTAAGTGAAGTCAGACACAATACTGTATGATCTTACTTATATGTGAAACATAAAATGATCCAAATCATAGATGCAGAGAAGAGGAGTGGTTGCCAGGGGTTGGTGGGAAGGAAAATGTATGTGGGATGATGGACATATTGGCTTGATTATTTCACAGGGTACATACATATCAAAATGTCAAGTTGTACATCTTACACATAGACAATTCCTGTTTGTCATTTATACTGCAATTAAAAAAAAACATGCTAAAAGGACAAAGATCAAAATGAGACTTGCCTGAGGAAGTTATTGGAATTGGGACCATACATTTAAGGGTAGTTTCACTTTAAACTGTTTTCTTTAAAAGGGGAGCAGGGGCTTAAAATTAATGTGGCAAAATGGGAACTGTCAGCCCTAGTCACTGGGGTTTGCTGACCCATTCTCTGTGCTCTGTCTTGGAAAAGATTAAAATCACAAGACCACCTAAGGCATATAAAAAGGCTTCAGATCTTGAATAAAGGCCTAAAAGAAGAAAAAAACAAACAAAAACAAAACAAAACAAAAACCAACTTGGCTGTTGGGAGAAAGGCCCTGAAGTTAGGAGCAAAAACGGTGGAGAGGGAGGAAAGTACAGTCACAGGCAAAGAGCATTCTGGAAACTAGCTAATGCCAGAAGAGGTGCAGTGATTTCAAGTGTAGGGGGAGTTACGGTGGGCGTTGACCGGGAAGAGTGCACGCTGGCATTTACAGTACTCAGCTAATGGCCTGTGAGAAGAGAAAGAGCGGGGTGGGAACCCTGGATCAGATCAGAGGGGGAACCCGGGCAGAGGAGGGAAGCAGAATACAGCAGACCTTGGCCCGCATTCAGGGAAAAGTTGTGGGGGGAGGGGGGATAGAGGGTGGGGTGAGTCTGGGGCACCTCTGGTGGAGAAGATGGGAATGAGGAGGGGCTCGAGTCTAAGCTACCAGGGTCCCCTCAGGAAGGATCCTGGAGCAGCCGGGAGGGGTGCCCTGGGGAAGGCAGTGTAGTGGTCCGCAGTGAACGGGAAGGGGACGCCAGGCCGGAGGAGGAGACAGTCGGTGGGACCCGGCTCTGCAGGGCAAAGGGTGTCCTAGACCCAAAGGCGGACCCCGTCCCCACCGATCGCCAGGAGGCGGGGCATCGCCTCCCTTCCTGGAGGGAGGGTCTGATCATGGCCCTAGAGGCCCTGTCGCCCCCGCCCCTGCCGGCCCACACTCACCTCAGCGCCGCAGAGGAGCGGCTGACAGACCAGGCCCCGCCTGCCCCTCCGCCCCCACCAATAAAAGCGTAGCCGGAAGTGACGAAACCCTGCTCTGTGTCCTAGCAGGAGGTGCTTTCAGGCCTCTCTGGGAAGGCAAGACTCCACGTCTCGGTGGTGGACTTCTTGGGGCACAGTGATTTCCTACTATATGTCGGTACACGGGGAAACCCTGTCATCAGGTAGCTGGGTGAAGTCATGACCCCTAGGACCGCAGAATGGAGACAAGGGTAAGCGGCTTTGGTGACCCTTTCAAAACTCACTACAGGCACACATTGGAGGTTGTGCAACTTCAGTTGTAGAGTACCACAATGAAGCGAATGCCCATCAAGCAAGTCACTTTTTTCCCCTTGTGCTTATAAGTATAAAAGTCGTGTATACCCTGTGCTCTTATCTATCAAGTGCCAACAGCATTTTGTCTAAAGAGACAATATACATTAAAAATATTGCTTAAAAAGTGCCAACTATCACCTGAGCCTTCAGGGAGTCATAATAATTTTACCGGGGAGCGTCTTGCCTTGATGTTGATGACTGATTATTGATCAGGGCAAGATTTGCTGAAGGTTGGGATAGCAATTTTTTAAAGTAAGACAATGTTATTTGCCACATTGAAGAGTTTATCCTCTCAAATGTAGCCGCTGCTTTATCACTAAGTTCATTTCATACTCTTAGACTTTTCTTGTTATTTTAACAATATTTATAGCATCTTCACCAGCAGTAGATTCCATCTCAAGAAACCTGTGAACATATTGTAACTTTCTGCCTTCAACTCATGCAAGTCACCAGCTACATTAGACCCTAACAAGAGAGTTAACCTGGACATTGAATTATATCTAGGCTACTCTAGCTGTGAACATCCTAGACAGCCTCTTCTTCCAACAGAAAACTGTGCTATTTACATTGAAAATCTGTTGTTTCGTGTAGCCGCCTTCATCCATAATTCTTCCAAGATCTTCTGGATAACATGTTGCTTAACCTTCCACTTTTGTCTTATGGTTTCTTTCCTTAAAGGTCTTGAACCAGCCTCTGCTAGCGTCAGATATTTCTCCTGTAGCTTCCTCACTTCTCTCAGATATCACAGAATTGAAGAACGTTAGGACTTTGCACTGGGTTAGGCTTTGACTTAAGGGCATAATGTGACTGGTTTAAGCTTCTGTTCAGACCACTAAAACTTTCTCTATATCAGCGATAAGGCTGTTTTGTTTTCTTACTGAAATAACACTTAATTTCCTTCAAGAAGTTTTTCTTTGCATTCCTAACTTGGCTAGCCATTGGGACAGAAGGCCTAGTTTTAGGCCTACCTAGGTATTTGACTTGCTTTCCTCACTAAGCTTAATTGTTTCTGCTTTTTTATTTAAAGTAAGAGTCATGTGATTCTTCCTTCCACTTGAACACTTAGAAGTCATTGTAGGGTTTTGAACTGGCCTAATTTTAATATCGTTGTCTCAGAGAATAGAGAGGCCAAGGAGAGGGAGAGAGAGAGGAAAACAACCCTCATGGAGAGTCAGAACATGCATTACATTGGTCAATGAAGTTCACTGTCTTATGTGGTTGACATGGTCTGTGACACCTCAAAACAATTAAAATAGTTTCATCAAAGATCATTAAAGATACAGTACCATAATAGATGTAATAATAATTTAATAATTGACTTGCTGCAAGCATTATCAAAATGTAACCAAGACACAAGTGAGCACATGCAACTGGGAAAATGTCACTGATAATGTGTTAGATGCATGGTTACCACAACCCTCTAGTGTTTTGAAACCGCAATATCTGAAGCACAATATGGTGAAATGCAACTAACTGAGGAATTCTGTTCCATTAAACACTATCATTTTGGATTTCAACAACCAAGCTTTCTTTTGGAATTTCCCAAAACTAATTTGGAAAGGATGCATCGTTGGCAAGTGTATTTGGTTCCAGTAGCTCAACCTGAAAACAGAACAGAGCTGAAATAAGATTATCTTGTGCTGTTAAGAAACTCATGAGTGTATAGACACCTTCCTGTTCTTTCTGGAGATCCACTTTTTACCGAGCCCCCTCTTCCACTCACCTTTTTTCTGACCCAGAGATTGAGTTATATGAACCCTTCTGACCTCCCGTGGGCGTAGGTGTTAGTATTTGTTTACAGGAGATTGGAGGGAAGAAAGAGCTAGAGGTCCAGGTGTTCATTCCCTTCTTGCATTCCTACAGTTTGCTTCCAGCAGACCACTGCTCTATTCAAGTTGGTCTTCTTTAAATATTTGTCTCCTAGGATTCCCTAACTGCTGCTTTCTTCTCACTTTTGAGCATTGGATTGTTACCATCCCTGAGGAAGCCCCACCCTTTACCTTTGCAAATAATGTCTTTATGGACCTTCATCAATTATCCTGATTTGAGTGTGCCCCGGTCTCCTGCTGGGTCTTGAACTAAAGAACACACGGCAGGTGTCGCTCAGAGTAGTCATGACCATGCAGTCATTTCTCCTACTTGTAGCCAAAAATATCCCTTCAACAGCTTAGCCTGGGGCTTTCCTATCCTTTCTTAATGACTTTTTTTTAGGGAAAGAGGTGCAATGTCTTCCCTCAAAACTCCAGCCTTAAAGCTTCTCAGTCATGAGTCCAGCTTTAAATCAACTGTTGCTGAAGGAGATTTATACTTTATGCACAGTAAAAATCCATCCCTCTTCCCATTGTGTGCTCATCACTGAGATCCTAGGATATGAGTGTGAATAAGGGACCTCAGACACCATCAAGTCCAGAAGTTTCCAAACAGGTCTGTTCCATTTTCTAAATTTCAGAAGGATACGTGGAAATATTTCATTTGTCTAGATTAGGACCACTGGATTATCCTTTTATTTGAATGTTTTTAGTGGCTAACTCTATCCAAACACATATCCCATGTGAAAAGTTTGGGGGATTTATCAATCTCCTTTTACTGTAACTCACAGAGGTTATAGCTTGTTGTATAACTTGGAATACAGCCCTGATTTCCTTGCTCTTAATTATTCCTCTTTCCATTACATAATCCTCCTTAGATGAAAACTTCCTGCCCCAATATAGTTTTGTTATCCACATTCTTTTCAGATAAATCTCCAAAAAGCAGATTGCCAGGTAAGTGTCATCTGAAAACTAAATGTGTTATTATCACTTGGGGACTTGTTAGAAAGGCACTCTCAGCCCACACCACGACCTGCAATATCTTAATCAGATCCCCTGATAATCTAATATACACTTTAGAATTTGAGATACTCTGGCCTGTGGTCGTGCTAATTCTAAATCTGTGACAGTTCCTCAAAGTGGTCTGCTCCCCTGCATCCAAATGCACAGGTAAATAAATGGCTATTTCCCCAACTTCATGACCTGCACTAGAATGGACTGTAAGAAGACTCACAAGAGGAAGAACTGTCTGAAACGTCTTTCTTTCCAGAACAGAAGGTTGGCATTGCCAGCTACCTAAGAGTTCTTAACTTCTAGAGTAAATATTTCCCACTTGCTGTGTTGTCTTAATGAGTTAGTGCTCCTTGAAAACCTGTATTCCTTGTACCTTATTGCCTGAAACCTGTTCATGGAAAATAGGAAATTAAAATTGATGGAAATAGGGTAGAGAGGGGGGGAAACCCAGCTGGACAAAGGGAAATCACTTGGAAATTAGAAACAAAACAAAATATGAATCTAGGAGCCTGGGAGTTGAAAAGGGAAGTTTTATGTAATTCTAACCAGCTGATGTCATTGTAGCCAGTTCTCTGACTGACCGGAGAGGCCAGGGGAAAAGGGGATGTAGAGGTGGGAAGGACCTAGGCATTATTCCTCTGAATCTGAGGCTTAGGCTTATGTGCTCAGGATGAGGTCAGTGAAAACAAAGAGGCATGTCTGAGTAAGAGCCAGGACCATTTCCCTGCAGAGATGATTGTGCCATCCTAAAAAGGGGTCCACCATGAGTTTAAAGCTTCATCACATCCTGTGTATCTACCCCCCCTCTCAACCAGTCTTTCTGTGCCCCCCTGAGCCCATCGTCCACCTCTTAGGCGGGAGCTCATCTGTGTTCAGGAATGGGAGGGTCGGGGCCACTGAGACACTCCAGTATCCTGCAGCCTATTATTTCCTGCCCGTCCTGGCTCCCCTCCAAGGCCCAGCATGACAGGTGGATGAAGTTAACAAGAAAACTCAGCAATGGGCCAGTTTTCCAGGAATGCTGCAGCAAACTAGATTCACAAGTTAAGTCACCTCCCACCACCCCAGGCTGAATGGAGGGCCAGCTGAATGGGGCAGAGTTGTTTTTTCTTTTTTTTCTCTCTGTCTCCAGTCTGGATCCTGTGATTGTTTCAGCTTTTATACAGCAACTCCCTACTCAGGCTCCAGGGCTCCAAGAGCTTCCAAAGCCCTGTAAGGAATAAAGACACTTAGCTCATGTCTCTTTTCCCAAACTAATCACCTGAAATGGAGGACTGAAATTAAGGACAAGTGTCAGGGAGCATGGGGGTAAAGGTGCATGAGGGACTCGGACTACTTAAGCAAGAAAAGTCTTAGGGTGATTAAGTTATCTGTGGAAGGAGGAGATGGGGAAAGTAAAAACAGATCACAGCTTCTAAGAAGTGATCCAAAAAGATGTAGAGAATCAGATTAAATCTGGAGAGAGAAATTACTCCTTTTGAACTGTTTTGCGTATTATCGTAAATGTGTCTGATCCTCCAATAAACCTAAGACATTTCCCCCAATAAAATTGTGAGTTAATAGGACAAGTAATCATGCAAATTCTTCTTGATTGTGATCTCAGGCTCAGCAATTTAAGGCAACCCTAAAGCTGTCATATAGGTCTGTTCAGCAGAGTGTTCTCTGAGCACCTAATCTGTGCCTCTTACTGCATTGAGAGGCAAGGGAGACTGGGAGGAAATGCAAAACTACATCTAGTCCCTGCCCTCCTGGAGCAAGCTTGCCTCCATAGGCAAGCAAGTAAGACAGACATGCAGGTGATAAATTGTAATTCGGTGTGGCTAGCACTAAGATGGAGGTATGTGGAAATGCCACAGCAACACCTGGATAGAGATGCAGCAAGACACAAATGCCTGCACTCTTTCCTAATTCTGCAAAGACAGAATAGGATGGATCTGGCCCAACTCATTTTAAGGCAGTTAACCTACTGATGGGGTTAGTCAACAAGAAAGGTGACTTTGGGTAAAAGGGCAATATGTGGTCCAGGGTCAGTATCTATTTAACCTTGGGCTCTCATTGAATACTAAATAACCATCCTATTATATAGTGTTCTCTAAGTACTCTGGTCCTGTAGCAACATCCTGACTAGATTATTAGTTGCTAAAAGACTTGTGCTTCCTGCTTCTGGACTCTTGGGAGTATACCTACTTCCTACCTTTTTCTAAACCTGGTCATCCAGCATTCCGATAGGTCTGTAAGCCACTGAATTACTCCAACAAGTTCCCATTGTTCTTACAGACAGAATTGGTTTCTGTTGCTTTCAAGTGCAAGAACCCTAACTTATATATCCTCTAACGTGCCTTGTTTTTTTTGCCACGCTTACTCTTTGTGTAAAATGCCTTACTTTTTGCTTTTCCATTCCACATTTATCTCAAAATCTCACCTTTCTAGATCATCTGAATGTTTTCTGGGTATACCCTAGGAGCCAGACCCTGGGCTAGGAAAATTCAGGGACAAAAAAGACACAGCCCGACTGCTCATGAAAATGCCATGCTTAGTGAAAGACAAACATGTAAAGAACAATTGGATTTCAAAAGAGTAAGAGCCACGCTGGAGGTTTGTGCTATGTTCATTAGGGTATGAAGGGAAATGTTCTACTCATGATAATCTTCAATAGAGAGGGAAGCTGGCAAGTACTGAACTGGAGGAAGGGCGGTACGGGTAACGAGTGAGCATGAGGACTGGCAGGGAGGTATGAAAGAACATGGCAGTTTTGGGCAATGGCTGAAGGTCAGTGTGGCCACACCATAGGCTGTGAGGGTTGGGAGAGGGGAGGGAAATCAAAGTGGAAAAGTGTGTTTCTGTCTGACCAGTTCAATGTTGTGGACTTCAGCCTTTAGACTGTAATCTTTCAATCTTTTAGCTCATGCTTTCCATCAATAAATTTTTTTAACTTCTACCAAAATATATGTACACTTGCTTTTAAATTATGTACAGTACTGTGATGGAGTCATATGAAGCAGTAATGATACTACTTTAATATAGTAGTTTAAAAAGTAACAAATATAACACAATTGTTGTATCTCTAAATGATTGTCTTGCTTAGCTTCAATCTGGAATTATTGGAAGAGTTCATGATCTTGTATTTGCTTTTTTGTAAGATAGTTGTGCTGCAGCATGGAGAAGGACTGGAGTAATAGCCTTGGGTTTTAATGTATACAAATTCATATGTACGACCTTGAAGATAAAGGACTAGAGTCCCCAATCCATTCATAGAAATAAGCAGTGATTAATTGCTACTAATGTTATAAAAAGACAACCAGATATTTAGTGCCCCCAGATGGAAGTATTTGATACTTCACACCTCCTATAAAGTATTCTTACCAAAAACACTAAATCTGAATCTGACCAAGACTTTACATTGAAACTCATAAAAGGAAATTATGTAATTATAATAAGTAAATATAAGCAAAATGTTGACTATGTTGTAAAATTAATGATCATATAAATATTATTATAGAACTTAAAGAAAATACATGAAGTAAAAGGACAAACCAAATGGTCCAATAGCATGTAACCAGGAAAATGCAGTCCATGGGAGACTCTATGGGATAAACCAATTTCTTCAAAAATAAGAAGGGGGTGGGAAGTTGGTGTTGTCCTTCATGAGGAGGTGTTTAGAAAAAAAAAAGGCAATCAATTAATGTATCAGCCAATTAATACTCCAGTTAATGTTTCAGTTAATTAATGTCTCAGTCAATTGTAATGTAGAGAAGTTGCTTGGTTTTTGATTCAAAAAAATTGGGAGACAACCTGGGAAATTTGAGCACGAGATGTTTGGTAGTAGGAAACATTAATTTTTTAAAAAGATTTATTTATTTATTTATTTACTTATGCATACAAGAGCTGGCGTGTAAGCTAGAGGTGAAGGGGGTGGGAGGATTCAGCAGAGACAGAGCGGGGGACAGAACAGGCAGGTTGACTGAAATACACTGCTGAGGAGAGCCACGGGTGAGACTGGAGAGGTCTGCTGTGCCATGTGGGAATCTCCCTGGCTGAGGATTGAACTTGTGCTGCAGTGGCTGCCTTTAGCTTCATAATGCTGAGACTTAACCCCTTGTGCCACCAGGGAGGCCAGAAACATTAAATTTTTAAGATATAATCATTGTAATTAGATTTTTAAAAACTCTATCATTTAGCAATACACCCTGAACTATTTATAGATGAAATGATATGATACCTGGGACTTGCTTCAAAATAATTTGGGGTGGAGGCTTTAACCAAATAATTTGGCCATTAGTTGTGAAAACTGGGTGATAAGTACATGATAGTTCATTATATTGTTCTCCTTATTTTTGAAAATTTCCTAGTAAAAAGCATTTTACATTCAGATTCCTTTGTTTTACCCCCCTGGAGATTCTGATGTCATAGATTAGGTGATACTCAGAAATCTAAATTTTTAAGTAGCACCCCAGGGAATTTGGAATCAGAGGGCCCCTAGACCATCATTAGAGAAAATGAGACTAGACAGTGCATTGACTTGAAGGCAGGGAATTAAGTGGGAGAAGTTGGTGGAGTCTTTCATGAGGAGGTACTTAAGATAAATGTCTACCAATTTTACCTGATGATTGTTTACAAATAATTGTCCCAAAAATGTAGAGTTTGCACATAATAATAATTCAGGGTATGATCACTGGTGCTATTTCCTGATGTGGTTCTTTTTTTCCATTATATATTTTTAAGAATCCCCCAATATTTGCCTGGTGAATAGGGCTAATTCCCTGACTAGATAATCATCCTTGTGAATGCTTTCTTTTAATCACAATGGTAGGAGAGATGTTGCCTGGCTTTCCAGGAAGGGAGAGACACCCAGTTGCAACCCATTAAATTGGCATCACCTTTCACTCCACCCCTTCCAGTAGGAAAGGATCTTATAACCCTGGAGAGGGGAGGGAGCTGAGAGGTGGCCCTTCCATCCTAATGCTGTCACATCAAGTCTCACATATTCCCCACCCCTTTATTCTCAACACAGTTGAGACTTTTTTAGCTAGAAAGTACCCTAGGCCCCGAGGCTGGGATGTGTAATGCAAACTCACTGACAGTGGGAAGGCCCGCTTCAGAATATGTGTCCCAGTTCAGCTGCTGGTGGCCCTCCCAGCAAAGGGGGCCTAAAAGGTGGTGACTGACCGAACCCCCCTGTGACTGCAACTCCCTCTCTGTCCAGGCAGAGCTCCATGTTCTGCCCACAGCAGTCTTACAAAGGAATCTCATCCTCCTGAGAGGTTCCAGGCTTCAGACCCTTCTGGCATCAGTTCATCCCCACCTAGGGAGAGAGAAGCAGTTGCATCTCATCCCTCCCTGGCACCCCAAGAGCTGCAATGGCCTTGCCCCTCCTGCACAATCCAGTGAAACCTCAGCCAACCCCAATGATCAGATAAACTACAGCCAGAGATGGGCACTGTCCCTATTCAATTTTATACATAAAGACCTTAAAGTTTAAGGTCTCAGTGACTTACTTAACCAAGATCTCTCCCCTTGGGGTCAGAGCTAGGGTCAGGTAATCTTCCTTCAGGCTTTGTGCATTTATTTAACTCACAGAGGTTCTCCATTAGTAGCCTGGATGCAGTCAACTTGCCCTTGAAATGCTGTTCTTCCTCCCTAAAGATAACCTCCACTCCCCCTAACATGAATGGCATGCATTTCCCTGAATATATCCTGCTTTTCTCCCTCAACTCTGATTTCACTCTTTGAAATCCTGCCCCAGCTTCAAGGCCCATTTGAAATGTCACTTCTTCCAAGAAACCATTTAGCAGTCATGTCTCCACTGCCAACCCAGGTGATATTTCCCTCCTTTGTTTCTTCATCACATTCTGATATTGTCATCACATTTGTTTCCTTTTCTTATATTTTTCTTATTGCAGTGTTATGACCATTCTTAGTCTTAAGAATCCTGTTATATTGCAAACTGCACTGCAGATTTCTTGAGCCCAGTGACTATTTATTATTTAACTTTTAATTTCCCCCAGCATTTACAACAGTGCTTTGTATATAGTAGGAGCTTAAAAAAATCTGTTGAATGTATGCAACACTGAAATATATACATATAATTTAATTTTGTCAAAATTAAATTCAATTTTCAAAATATAATAAAATGTATGGGAGATGTTAGAAGCTATAAGGAATTCATCCTGTGCTTAATCTTTACACAATTAAAACAAATTCCTTAAACAACATCATCATGTGTCTCTGCTAAGTCTGCATTTTCGAATACTAAACCCATTGGAAATGAATTCCCACTGTGCTTTGGGTGTCTTGCTTCCACCTTTCCACTTCAAAAAGAGGAGGAAGTAGAGACTAGAGGACAGAGCTGCAGAACTGTCTGGGGAAGTTAATATATGCTGATGCTCCCCCCAGCCTTCCATGCCCTTTTGTGATCCCAGATTGGATTGGGTGTGCGAGGAGGGAAAGAGCAGCCCTCTGGGGAGATTAATAACAAGGTCTGAAGGATGAAGGTCAAAGAGCAACTTTGGCTGCAGACCATGTAGTAACCGTAGTAACTGGCAGAGGTTCTCTGATCTACATACTTCTCTGTCCCCCCTGTAATCATACACTTTTTTTTTGCACCCTTTCCTTGGGTCAGCAACCCTTCTCAGTTACACTCCATCCTGTTTCTCCAAAGCTCCACCTCCTACAAGACTATAGGTCTGCTGTTTATCTGCATGTAGACCATTATTTAGCCACTAGACAGCAGCAAGAAAAACAATCTTACAGAACTAATATGAAACCAGTTTTTAGTTCATATGAAAGTTCAAGGAATACTTGTTTCAACTTGCAAAAATATATCCAAAAATGATGATCTTAATAAGATCTTTTACAGTATTTAACTAGCCTACAGTCAAGTCATAAACCTTATGAAAGTTTGTATTTTAAATGATCTATTGCATGTGGTCTGGATTTTCTCTGAAGTAATCTGATGGTAAGTGGGAGTTTGGGGGAAGATACATATGAACCAGAACTGGTCATGGGTTGTTCATTGTTGAAGTTGGGTGATGGTACCTAGGACTTCATTATAGTAATCTCTCTTGCTTTAGTATGTGTTTTTTAAACTTTCCTTAATACATTTTTTAAAATCTGCTGTCTTCAAATTCTGCCTTCATGTAATGCCGCCATGGTTGACTTTTCTATTTTAGTATAATGTAGGAATCCCTTAGTTGAATCATCCGCTTCCTCTGCCTTTCTTATTAGACCAATTTGTATCATCATCTTCCTTGTCCTAGCTTGATCACTCTCAAGCACTATCCACAGAGTGGCCCCCAAATCTCCGGCATTACTGCCTAGATGTTCAGACTCCTTTCTAACCATTTTAAAATATTGCAAGGTAGTGAGAGTTCCAAACTCAAAAGTTTTATTTGCACTGAAAACTTCAAATACTGCTGTTGGGCTACACATGGAAATAGGATGGTGGCTTGATTGCAGAAGCCTCTGTGTTCTTTCTTTCCATCTTTCCTCCTTTCCATCTTTCCTCATTCATTCTCTCTCCTTTTTCCTCTCTTTGTGGGCAGTTACCAATTCAAGAATCCACGAACTCTTTGATGTCAAATATTTCCAGGATATCAATAATCAAAGCTTATTGGACTTCTATGAATGACACAGTGAATTAGCAGCCTTTGTACCCTTTATGGAGACTTAAGCTGTATCATTGTTCCGGGAGGAAAACAAGCTCAAAACCCAAATGTGAGTCCCTAAGTGAAAAGGTGACACTCAAGTTATCTTTAACAGGTGTTTTGGCACCAGTAACTCAAACAGGGCATTTCGTAAATCCAGTGAGCAGACAGACTTGCTATTTGATCCACAGCAGAGCCTGTCTTGCCCAAGCCAGCTCCAAAATATTATTCCTCTCAGTGGGTGATTCCCTGCAGCATCAGTCACTGGCAGGCATCCCTTGAAAGCTGCTCTCAGGAACTTCTCCTGAGGTGTTGTCTTTCTCTTCGGCTTGTCTGGTTCTATGAAGCCAAACAGACTACTTGGAACAACCAAGAAAGGCAAACTAGAGATATAGAGCCATCCACCCGTTTGAACCCTGGACCATGGAAGGAGATGTTCAAAGAGCCTGGATTAATCACTGTCCATCACCCCTTTCCTTTTGCACAGGAAAGACATTTCTTAAATCCACCTGTTCAATTATTTATCATGCTACGTGTATCCTCTTAATTGTCACTCAGGCAGAGCCTCTATGTTGTAAGGGGACACCCTAGTATTTTTTAATGACCTTAGGCAAAGTGATTGACACTAGATCCTGGAGTCAGATGTTCCCAGTGACGCAACTTGTTCTCCCAGTAGCAAAAAAGCTTCCTGCCATGATTAAGTTAGAACTGTGAAAGTGCTAAAATGTGTTGTCAGCCTTCCTCTGATGCAAGCACTTTTATTATAGAGTCTAGTTGCAGAGGAGTGAAGCAACACAGAACTTGCCTCCAAATATCCCTTGTCTCTCTGGACAAGCCATTCTATACAGAACAGCAACGTGGGCCTAATGCTAGAAATGCCAACAGTCACAGTCATGCCTTCTCCAAACTCACAGCTTTTCTGGCTCCCCCCTACCCACTGCTCCTATTTGTTTTTCTGGGTTCATGCAACAATGTGACCACACTGATTTAGGACTGGCAGGTTGCCAGTCTTGGAACTCTCATTAACTACCCCAGTCAAGCAAAACAAGAAGCAATCCATGCTGCATTTGAACTTGAAATGGAAAATTATCTGGTTGCTTTTTTCGATAGCAGGCTGAGATGGAGCAAAAGTGTAATTCTATTTTTTTTGGACTTGGCCTGTACAGAATTCCCCATGAAAAGCCTTGAGAACCTGTGAGCAGTGAGTGTCAGATCCACTGTGACTCAATGCTGGGCGATCCATTCCATATTAGAACAACACGAGGGTCTGTCTCAGTGCCCACCTTTCGATTTCTCTTCTCCTTTGAGCCCACTTCTCTTCTGGGTTTCTAGGCAAAGAGTATTTTTAGGATGTGTCTGGCTCCTGAATAAATAGTCTCAATTATTATTGATTCATTAATTTATGAATGTTGTAACGTAACTAGTACAATGAGGCTAAAATACACATAACACCATGACCTGAAAATTTGTCATTAAATTAGGAAGAGAAAAGAATAGAGTATATTGCATCCCCATTACTTTTGTTCTCAAGACCTGTACAGGTATTTGTTCCAAATTACCGTAGGCATTTTCTTTCCGTTCTATCTTGATACGAGAGGAACTAGAATCCCAATAGAGGTATTTCCCTTTTTTGAAAGACTGCACTATGCCACTTCACTTTTACAAAAGACATATATTAATTAATACCTGTTTTGGCTAACTGAAAGACATCCAGAGAGGATTTTTGCTTTTGTGACAGAACTCAAAAGGATGTTCAGTGTTTGCTTTGCAACTAGTGATTCTGGGGACAGCTCTCATCCCAAGCGCCTTCCCAGGATCCACTTTACACAGGCTATGAATTTCTCATATCATTCCTGCTTTTATTTTTTAAAGATTTATTTTTATTTATTTATGCCTACAAGAACTGGGGTGTAGGCCAGAGGTGCGGGGGGTGAGAGGATTCACCAGAGGCAGAGTGGGGAGCAGAACAGGCAAATCTACTGAAATATACTGCTGAGGGGAGTAGCGGGCGAGACAGGCGAGGTCTGCCGTGCCATGGCCGGGGATTGAACTCATGCTGCGGTGGCTAGTGATAGCTTGATGGTGCTGAGACTTAACCCCTGTGCCACCAGGGAGGCCCCATTCCTGCTTTTACTCTATGTGAGTGTTATTTTTTAAATTGTATGTATTATTTTCTGTGATTCGGTAGGTTAACTTTTGGATGTTGAAATGATTCCAAATGGTCCCCAGTTTTTCCATATAAATTAATGGTAATTCTCTGCCTTTTGTCACTTTGACTCAGGAAAAATTTCATAGGAATGCTGTACTTTCTGGCAGTTTTTTTTTTTCTTTAAGATTTTATTTTATTTCTTTTTTTATTTTTGCATAGAACTGCGGTATAGGCTAGAGGTGCAGTGGGGGTGAGAAGATTCAACAGAGATAGAGTGGGGAGCAGAGCAGACAGATCTACTGAAATACACTGCTGGGGGGAACAGCACAGGAGAAGTCTGCTGTGCCATATGTGGGTTAACTCCCTGGCTAGGATTGAACTCAGGTGGTGGCCTCTCAGTGATAGTGTTGAGACTTAACCCCTATGCCACCAGAGAGGCCCCATTCATTGTTTTTGTAGGTTTAAGCCTGGACTACATTAGCCAGACTTTTTTTAATTTAATCATTGACTTTTATTTCTTCACTGCTTGCATTTCCACTGCCTGCATGTACTTAATACATTGTTGGTGTTCAGTAAACATTGGGCAAATGAGTGAATAAGTGAATGAATGGGGAGAATTCCAGCCTCAGAAGGGGCCTGTCCTATATCAGCAATTCCTTGACACTGCCTTACACCAGCATCACGTATACCAAAGTCATCTTTACTTTTCTTTCTAATGTGTGTTAACTAAAGTGTGTGAAGTTTTCCTGCTGTGTACTTCTATCACACTTTGCACCCAGCTTCCCGCTGAAGCTGACTGATATTCTGAATCTTGAATTTTCCACACAGGAAACTCTAGGAAGCTGGGAATGAAA
Source organism: Scalopus aquaticus (assembly GCA_004024925.1). NCBI lineage: Eukaryota > Metazoa > Chordata > Mammalia > Eulipotyphla > Talpidae > Scalopus > Scalopus aquaticus. The sequence continues at coordinate 131,448 of PVIJ01000095.1, forward strand.
GTATCAGCTTTGGTGGCAGAGGATGTGGACATGGTCCTACATTGGTCCCATGTTTACTAGTAGAAGAGAGCATCTGGATGTTTGCAAATGCTACAAATACATGAAGGCCATGATAAAATCTGCCTTCAGATGGCAAGTATTGCTAAGTGCTGTTAGGTACTGTTGAGTACTGTTGTATACTGTGGTACACAGGATTAGGTAGTATAATCAGGGAGGAATGTAAAAAAAATAATTACCTTTGACAAATCATGGGAGGCTCAAAAGCCAGAAATCAGGAATTTCATTCTTTTGTTTCTCTTCAGGTTTCTGGCCTGGTTGTCCTTTCTGTGGAGCAGCCTGCCACAAGATTGGCTTGAATGGCAGTCAGGGTGGGGGTGGGGAGGAGGAAGGCATTCTCACTCTCCTGAGGTCTTTTTTTCTTGAGGGCACATTAAACATGTCTTTACAATAACTATAATGTATGTAAAAGCACTAAAAATTTTAACAATATTAAGGAAATGTAACTCATGATTCATTTTTGGAACAGGTACTCTCCCCAGATTATCTTGGCCCTAAGAATTTTTTGTGGGTAATGTCAGTGTTAAACAAGTGACCAATTAAAGTCATTTAACCAAAACTGGGAGTGGCTTGATAATATATTGGGAGCATAAGTCGAGAAAGAACCTGAAGTCAACATTGGGTTTAATTATAAGTGGTGAGTTTGGAATTATGCACTTTGGAATTATGTACTTTGTAGCTTACAAAATCTAAATAATTTATTTGAAAATTAGCCTTCTTCTGAAGATGAGGTTTAACTTCTCCACATCACCTGACTAGCAGGGAATCTGGGATTCATGACTAGATCTTCCCATTTCAAGACCATAATACTTCCCAGATGAGAGGCTCCTTTCCCTCTCCCTCTCCTCTCCCTCTCCCTCTTTCTCTTTCTCTTCTTCTCCCTCTCTCTCTCCCTCATCGTCTTCCTCTCCTTCTCCCTCTCCTTCTGAGTGGTGGTGCAAAGAGGTGGGTTTGAGGATTTGTGATCTGGTTCTTCTGAGCTAATTCTCTGGCCTCAGCCACCTACACAATCCACCTGATATGGACAGCCTTTTCTAGTCAAGATTCCCCACTTAACCAAGACCAGTGAAATGGAAAGAATGGAGGTGGCTGTGGTTCTTACTTGAGCACAGGCCATTTTCACTGGACGGTTTCCTCCATCCACTCTGTAATGTTTCGGGAGTTTGGGATGATAGAAGTGGCTTCTGATGTTCCAGAATCGGACCAGGTTAGCTTTTGAGTACCACATGCAAGTATCATGCTACTATATGCTCCTAATAACTGCTTGATGCTGTATAGTAGCATTTGTAAAGAAAAACCTTGCCCAGTTAAGGCACATTTTGAGATAGTGATGATATCGTAATTCAAGTTGGGATTTATCTCCTCATGGAAGTTGGACTATCTGTATCTTCTAGTACTATCTTTATGCCCTAAAGCTTTACAGGGTTATATACATTTGTATGTTACTGAAGTCTCCCTACACAGGACAAGTACTTCTAGTGCTTGCTAGCAGAACCCAGAGAGAGCCACTGTGAAGTGGCTTAGGAGAAAGATTGCTGTGTCTCAGATCAAGTCCTACTGCAGTCATTGCAATTTAAGTCATGCCATAGTATTTCTTTTGGGACTCAGCAGCATGAGGCCCCCTGGTGGCCTGTAATAATTTGTGAGTTTACTTTTTAAGCATTTTGAAAGGCAGGTGTGACTGGAGAAGTATAAAAGTAGTAAATATCTCGATCTTGTGCTTACGGTAGAGGCAAGACATGTTAAGATGACATATTTGGGGAGAGTTGAGAACCAAAATATTTTCTTTTAGGAGATTAAAACAAATGGATTGCAATTCTGTAAAACCACATACTCTGATTTTTCATTCATTCAGCAAAAGCTTATTGGCTACCTATTCAATCGATAATATTTTGTTAGGTATCACCTATGGGTAAAAAGCAAAAAAAAAAAAAAAAAAAGATTTCATGCAGTAAGGAGCTTTGGAAGAGGATAAAGATTAATTCCACCAGCAAGATAGAAAATAGAAGATGCCATCAGAGGATAAATAAGTAGAGAATCTTGAAGGATCAGTAACTTTCATAAAAAGGGAAAGTTTCTAGGAGGAGAGTGTATTTCTCCTGGGGCTCTAGTGAGAAGCAGGATTCAGTGTGTTGATGGAGAGAGAGGATGGCATTATGGAGGAGGGAAAACAGAAGTTTGAACAGACATGGAGACAGGAAAACTACAGCCTGATTCGGGAATGGTGAACAATCTGGCTGGCTAACTCATGAGTTTTTGGGTTGGAGTGAGACTGAAAGCTATTTGGATCAGACCGTGGAGAACCTTGAACACTTGCCTGAGAAATTTTTTCACCAGCATATGGGGAGCCTTAGAATATCTCTAAGCAAAAAAGAGGCCTGTGAAATACAGAACCCCTCCCACTGCAACAAACACAGTTCCATCCACACACTTGGATTTGGGTCAGAGGGGTGGATCACATTGAAGATAATCGTGGTGCACTCTTCTGCAATGGACAACTCAGCTTGCATCTTCTGAACTTCAAAGCCAGGAGAAACTCGGTCCCCAAAGCTTCTCTCCTTAACAAAACTACCTGGGAGCCAGGGGCAGTCAGTGCCAGAGGACTCCAGCACATTTAATTAAATTCTCCAACAGAATGCCTTTCACAGGATGTATTATGCTAGACCTGTTTTGTTTTTCCAAAAGGCTTCATACCTAACTATCTGCCTGCTGTAGTTTAATGTGATTAAACAACACAGACCAGAGATATTTCTCATTAGAGTTAGAAGCTAGAGTCCCAGTCATGTGTGGAATAGCTCACTGTCCACAGAATTCAAGCAGTAACCTTATTTGCATTATATTGTAACTAACTCAGTTCAGCAGCCTGAGAACCTATATAAAGCCTGATATATAATTAGGGTTCAAAACCATGTGCTGGCAAAGAGTTCATGACTGATTCAATAAATAACATACATTTAGCAACACATTATAAAATTCTGGACCCCAGGGACTGATTTCCTAATTGTAATGGCATAGAAATCCTTTAAAATATCATAAGCACAATTAATATTATTCTTTAGAAGCCATGAAAAAAAAAATGACATGATAGGACCTCCCTGGTGGCCTAGGGGTTAACTCTCAGCGGTATCACCATTATGGCCTGAGTTCAATCCCTGGCCAGGGAGCTGACCCACATGGTGCAGCAGACCTCTGCTGTCTTGCCCGCTGTTCCCCTCAGCAAAATATTTCAGTTCATCCTCCTGTTCTGCTCCCCACTCTGTCTCTTGTGAATCCTCTCACCCCAGCACATCTGGCCTACACCCCAGTTCTTCTATGCATAAATAAATAAATAAATCTTTTTTAAAAAGTGACATGATAAAAAAAAATCTTCCACTTAAGTTAGGAAGAAGTAACATGCTCATTGAGAAATACAATTGAGATGTTACAAAATGAGTCAAGAGGGGCTGAGCAACTAGAATTGCAATAAAAATAACTACAACAGAAACAGCTATTTAAGAAGTTTCAGCAGCAATGAGTATTTATTATTTTGAATGAAATGTACATTACACTTTCATATAAAAATCATCAAAAGTGCTATATTGGATTATTTTAATATTAACTTAAACCCCCCCATGTCATCTAGTAGTTACACCTCTTTCCTCACTTTTTTTTTAACTTCTGACACTCATTATAATCATTTCAAACTCTCCACTGTTAAAACATTAAAAAATTAGTTGTTATTCAAGAAAAAGTACCACCAGTGATGAGTTAGCTGAAAATGAAAAAACAGATGCTAGACATCAACTTAATGGAAAAAAAGGATCACAGAATTCATAGAAATAGGCAAAGTCCAGGGCAGTGTAGACTCTCGACAGGGTATTTTTATGGCAAAACTTCCTAAAAATGTGGGTGATTTCTTTTGGAGCAGGTCACTGGTGTGTCAGAACGGCCCAGTTATATTCGCATCTTTTCTTGGCTACTTTCCAAGGTGAACCAAATGTCGTCTAATACTGCAAACCTCTCATGACCCCTACATGTTTAATGTAGACAAAACTGATTTTTCAGTCTTAGAAATAGCCCTTAGAGTTAAGTTTGTCATTGAAGAAGACACAGGTTGTTCCTCATAGGAGAGAACCCTCATGCCCTACCCACTCCTATGCCTCGGGTCTGCTCCAAGGCCGAGCCCCTTGTCCCCCACCTTGCTCTGGGTGGAATGGCTGAGGAAATGAGAGCAGGGTCTTCAGGTCACAAATCCCATTTGGTCTCATTCAGTCTTAAGCAAACAGGCTTCTCTGATGGGCCACGAGAGCCGTCTGACTCTCCCGTCTCTTGGCTTTCTTGCTCCTCTGTCTTGCTTTCCAGCACAAGGCACTGGAGGTTAGCAAAAAAAGTCCCAGTGACAGAAGGACCAGACCCAAGATGGAGATGATGGAGCCGTGGGAATTGAAACTGTAGGCCACTGCAGTGACCACTGTCCCAGCGATGAGCACCACCACGGCAAAGGGGATGATGCACCGGTAGCAGGAGAGCTCTGCACCCCCAGTGGCGGCTGTCAGCTGAATCTCGCTTACCAGGGGGACTGTGTTGACCACGACTTCCTTAGTGGGTTTCTTCTCCATTGCCCCCAGCTTGGGAGACTTCGGGGTTCCCAGGATCTCCTTTATGGGCTCTTCGGTCATTTTTATGGCAGTGTTTGCTAACTAGTTCACAGTCTAGATGTGGGGGTTCTCACCAGGGTGGAAACTGTGGAGGAGACAGGAGCCATCAGTTAAATGCACAAGAGTGAGCCCTGCAAGTGGCAGGACAGACCTGGCAGCACCAGAGTGTTCTTTCCCAGCAGGCACAGATGCCTGTGAAAGTCAACTTTCATTTTTCCCCCTAATTGTTTGCATTCTTGTTGCATTGGGCAAAAAAACACAATAAAGCAGATAACCATAAAGAAAGGGAAGAAATAAAAAGCAGGAAGCACTTTACAGTGTTTAATATGCCCTGGCAGTCTTCAAATATTTTACAAGCTTTTCCGTTTTGTCTATTGCTTCTCTTTCCTCTAAACACACAGAAAAGCCTCCCTTGCAATGGAAGACAGCTTCATTCAAGAGGAAATTATATATGAAGCTTCACTATAGGCACTGTCTGTACCATCTACATTATATACAATACTTCCCACAGCTTACTGCACAACTCATAACAATTTAGACCATACCACTGTTTTCGGGCATAACATGTATTCCTTCTGGACTGTCACCCATTCACTGTCCACCAAATCCATACAACACCAGTGGCCAGTGAACAAATGATGTCCTTCTGGATGTCCTTCTACATCAATGGGCAGTCAACAAGTCTTTATTGTGTGACTGTTAAACACAGTGCAACGTGCATCCATGCACACAGCAGGGGCCAAGGTGGGGGCATAGTTGAGCAAAAACTCAGTGACAATAAGACTAAGATTTGTAATCTGAAATGTGGCCATCTCCTCTGATCCATTTCAAAAAGGAAAAACAGTCCAACAATATCATAGGCTATCATTTTGTGCTTTCTTCCATGAAAGATAAACTGTTAGAATAATTTCATTAGCTGCCAATACACAAACTTTCCATTAAGTTGAACAAGGAATTTTGATATTATATGTACCATGATATTATATGTAACATGTTTTTAAAAACAAGCACGTTAGATTTTCAATAGTTTGACAATTATTGCCCCCATGTCCTTACGTGTAAAATTTGCTGTGATACACCCTTCCAAACATTTGAATGTGAAAGCTTTAGGACAAAACCTGAGACTCTCAATCAAAAGCATCTGGTTGCAAAACTGTCTGTGAGAAATCAGTGAGTACTCTTGTCTGCTGCCCAGACATGGAAAGTCTTTTTTTTTTTTTTTTTTTTTGTCCTTCAGGAGCCATCTAGCTACTAAAGAGTAGAGCGGTTTCAGTTGCCAGAAAAGTTTAAAGGAAGACACTGGAGATCATTTTAGTTAGATTAATATTTTGTGAACTTACTTAGCATCCACTGAAAACAAATCCTAACCCAAAGCAAACCTCACAGGAGGCTTGAGGAGGTCATAATACCACCCCTTATACAAAGAAGCTAACTGTAAAAGCTATCTGCACGTCATTTTTTAGTCACCAAATTAATCATTGTTGTCCAATCATATCCTAAATACTGGCTAGACCAGTAAGAGGATGTTAGAGATTATATCTGAAAGAAAAAACTCTTCACTTTAAAAACAGAGACTTAAGCTAACCTGAAAAATGAAAAGCTGTCCCCAAACTCCTTACACATACCTCCGAGAGAAGCCATCCATTTCCAGGGAAACCACTGGGCTGGGGCAGGAAGAAACAGCAGCCCTGGAGCTTCTTTGGACAACTTCTGGGAAAGGAGCCTGGAACAGCGCGTCAGTCAATAAAATGACAGGACAGAGCTCTCCCCTGGGGAAAAGACAAGATATGAAAAATACCGTGTGGTCGGTTTTTGATCCTGGAGCTCTTTCTTTCACTCTACCTCTGTTCCTAAATGACGCTTGTCTTTCCCTCTCTCTCTTTTTATTTCCTCCCCCTCCGGACTGCCCCTCCCTGTCATTTTTTTTTTTCCTTAGTTCTTTTTCTTGCCAGCAGATTCTGAGTTTTGGCTTCCCCCCTCTCTGCTCAGTGACATGATAAGTCAGAATCATTCTAGAGTCCCCAGAGACAGGAGCCGGCTTTTACTTTTATTTCTCTTAGAGCAATTACTAAGTAGACTGCTTTGCATTACTCATTTTTCCCCCAGCCAACCTCCACATCTTTCCTCCCACCCATCAGGCTTTTTTATAAGGAAATCCCGAGTCAGCTTTGCAGACCCAGCTGAGGGGACAGACAGGCTAGGGACAGACAGGCAAGGGCAGCAGGAACAGCTGTGAAGTCATCGGCAGCTGAATTCAGCCTCTAAGCCAGCAAAGATCCTTGTTCCTAGGTTGCCACAGTGTTCTTTACTTATGTATGTGCTGGTCATCTGAAGCTCAAAACTCCTCTTACTTGATGCTCGGGGTGGGAACACAGAAATGTTTGTGATTCAAGGGGAAGCCCTGTCATCTGGGCTTAAACAGGGTTACTTACTATTTTTGCAAGGAGATGAGCAACTAGAAATGCTGAAACCTGCACATCCTCATCACACTGCTGTCATTTGCTAAGACCTACTACGGCTATGGCACCCACATTGTGCATGCACTGCTATGGGTTCCACTAGTTTACACATGAGTTTATAAATGACTTTATAGTGTGTGAGACTCAGCAAGGTTAAGTAATTTGACAGAGGTCACACAGAAAGAGAGAAACCTCTGGTTTGAATCCCAATCTTAATGGGCACATAAATCACGTGGGGAGCTTGTCAAGAGCACATTCTGATTCAGTAACTCTGTGACAGGCTCCTAGATGATGCTGATCGGCTGTTCCTTGGGCCACTTTAAGGAGCAAGATATTTCAAACATACATGGCTTGACATGTCACCTGCTCAAAGAGCAAAGTTAAGTCTATTTTTCAACCTTCCCCTCAAAATGTCTTCTAGGGTTATACTTTCTTACAGGCAAATTATTTGAAATTTTAAAGCTCCAGACTGTTTTTTTTGAGGGGAAAAAAAATTAGGTAACATAGGGAGACTATTAGAAGCTTATCCCTATGCTTCTGTAGTTAAGAATGATCCATCCTCTCTTTTTTAATGTATACAAGTTTTAATAACTTTTTTATTCACAGAGAAACCTGCAGATCCAAATTAAATCTTGGAAGAGATTTATTTTCCTTCTTTCTCTCAGGTTGTTAGATTTCTTCAGCTGCTGGCAGAGGGCTGGATGTTCCCCAGTGTCTCCCCCCGTTCTGTTCTAACACAGTCGGCTCTTTCCAGAGGCGTCTGCTAGCCAAATCTTAATGATTTTGTCATTAAGGGAGAGAGACCAGAAATCATTTTCTCTACAATGAAAGACAGAGGGCTTCTTTCTTTACAAAATAAAGTTGAAAATTCCCGGAGGCCTGACTGGGTCCGAATTGAGGGAGCCCAGCTTGCTGAGGACAGTGATTAGCCAAGACCATCCTCATCACCCAGGAGGGGTGCTGTCCGTGGCCTTGTAGAAGGGACACTTCAAACAGGTGCTTCCCAATGTTGCATTGCCCTGGGAAGATAGAGATGCTGGGGGCTGCTGACTACATCAGATGGAGGTTCTAGAGGAGCTCCTTGAACAGCAGCAGTCCTCCCACCCTCAAACTATTACTTCTGGAGGAAATTGCTCCATACTTCCCAGCCAGCGCCTCCAAACGTACTTCAATAACCCCACCAAAGTTCTGAATCCCACCTTAAACTGTTGAAGATCATGTTCCCCATTACCAAAGTCAAAGGTACGTGCATAGAACGTGCTCCAGAGAGAAGCCAGAGGTACCTCTTTTCCACAGCGAGCTGAGAATGTGGACAGGCTTCACCTTTCAGGCTTGAGGTGTCATCTTTACCTTAATTCTCCAGAGTGTGTGCATCTGCCCAGCTACACAGATGTGAATAGACTCCACAACTGGTGATTATACTGATAAATGCATAGAAATACAAAGCTTTGGGGTTAAGCAGAAATTACACCTGAAGAACAGAAATCTATCATTATGCTCAGACACCTGCATTTTTAAATTTACTTTTACCTCTTCAAATGGGAATTCAAAGAGAATCCCAAGTAATCAATGCTTGGATGTCTTTGAATTTTTTCCTTTCCTTCATCCCCTTTTTACCTATAAGCTATGAAATATCCGTAGGAGTCCCCTAAGGGATACCTGTCCCCCAATACAACAATGCAACCAGTCTTCTTTCTGAGAGCTTTCTCTCAGAAGGAAGAAATCTTTCTGGTTCTTTTAAAACATTCGGCTCCAGGAGATTCTTGAACATTTGGAGAACTTTGTGAAAGTTTCCAATGCATGAATTAAATCTGTACCCCCAACTTCATGCTACCCCTCTGTAAGCATTCAACATTCTCCCTGTTTTTTCAAAGAGCAAGGCAAAAATCCTTACCTTTCCCAGACAGAGTCAGACTGAGACAGCTGCTAGCTCCGGCCAACAGCAACCCAGAGAGGGGGATGCAAATCACAGTACTAGGGACCGTAAACAAAGTACTCAACAAGGCTTAAACACAATTAAGGGATCGGAGAAAAATTGGTGAGAGGAAATCCCTAAAATACTGCTCTATTTTCTTCTGTTTCCCTCTATGAGAATGTAATTCATACTTTTAAAAAGGGAATGAAGTTTGAAATGAACATTCTTTGTTTTTCTCTCCTTATCTCCTTATTTATGCTTTCATTTTCAAGGTTTTCCCTATCTAGAGTCCCCATTCAATACTATCGTCCCATAATACAGTGAACCAGTAGAAAAGTTATTGTAATCTTTGTTCTGTACTTCAAGGCTGAAGTGGGGTTTGGGAAGTGCGTGGGGGTGGGCAATGGGAGGTTGAATAATCTCAGTGTTACAGCTAAGAAATAAGGGGAGTAAAGGAAGTGAAGGATTAATGGTCCAATGGCCCTTGGTGTCTACTATGGACCTGGTCCCTAAACTCAGCAGAGTGGATTTATCAGGGCTCTGAATCCATCAAGTGGTGGCAAGGCACCGTGGAAAGTCACGTCTTTAAGGCATCATGAATTGTAGAATGAGGAACACTTGCTATTCTGTAGGAAATGCCCCCACATTTGAAAAATCTGATTTTACTTAGAAACAAGAGCAGAAACAAAGTTATTTAGGTGAAGGGATACAAAAATGGATGAGAGCAGGGAAGAAGATAAGGACCATGACAAAGAGGACATTTTGCCCATTTCCTTTCCGTAGAAACCAAGCATAGGGCTCTGTGTTGGAAAGAGAGGCATTTCTGTTTTGTCCTGAACATATGCTGTGGAGATCTGGAAATTTCTCCGTGGGGAGCACACAAACTTCGTTTTATGAAGAAGACCCTCATGTGCATTCGATTACTCGCCCATATTTGCTTTCAGTTTGCTTTTCCTTGGAGTGGTTGAGTTGGCGAATCTCCAGCAGCTCTGAAGATGCCAGTTCCACCCAGCCCTCAGTCCAGTGGCTGCCTGCCTTTAATCCCCGTCATCACCCCGTCCAACTGGGTGCAGCGAGAATCAGGAATCAGGCCAGTTTTCTCCTTCCCAGTGCTGCTTTTAAGGGTGTGTCTGCATTTATGCTTTGGAATCCTGGACACTTTGGAAAGCGATCTGTGCTTGCATGTTCATTTTGGATAATAGGCCATGCTGTTATTGCCTTTCCCTCACCAAGACACTTTTATTTGAGGCCCAGGACATTAAATAGAGAGACCTGATAGTACCAAGGGGAACCCCGGGTATGCCTTAGATACACGTATGTATTTTACTTTTATTGGAATTACCGATTGTTCCATTTCCAGGTACTAGAAACTCACAAACTCCATGTGGATATAGACAGAAAAATATTAATCTTTTAGATGCACATCCTGGTTACTCTTACCCATTTTGTTCTGAATAACTATGAAAGATCACATCAACATAAAAAAAAAGAGTCACTGAAATCAAATGCCATGGTGGGATCTTGGGAAGGACAGAGTAAATCATCCCTCACTTCAGTGAGAACTCATTGTCATTCTGGTCTCAGATGAAAATTGATTTTCCTGTATCATAATCCAAGTAGATGCCACTGCTATGCTCCTGACATGGTTCTCTTGTATCTTGCACAGCCTTTTATATTTATGTACATTATTCTTGGAGACCTGAGATAAGGAAACTCAAGAGTTAAGTGTTAAAGCTACTGGGCTAACACTTTCTCTGGGCTAGCAAGGGCACACACTTGAGTCAGTGTCCCCTAGTGGGCAATGGGTCATGTATTTGGGGGTGGGCACCAAGTCAACCATGCTTGCCTTTGCCGGGGAAGGGAAGGAAACAGACATGCATGACCTCACCCTTTGCCACTCCTCTTTATACCTGATAGTAGGGGGTCTTTTATGCCTTTTTACAGAAGTACTGTCCCCCTAGCATCTGGTAAGCACTGTCACTTGTCCTGTCAATAAAATGATAGGCACATTGTCTCACCCCAACCCCCTCGTAATTGGCATATAATTTCTAGGCTTTAATGTCAGTCTGCTGCTGGGGACTTGAAACTACCCTGCAACATGTAAACGTTTCAAAACTTAAAGGTCAGTTGGTTTTCTTTGTTCCATATTCATGGAGCAGAATGTGCCTTCTGACCTGGTCAGCCACCACCCAGTTGTGTCACGCTGGTCCCAAAATGACGAGCACAGGATGGACACTTCAGGCTGGCTCTCCCCCAAAGAGTGAAAAATATAATTGAAACCACAGCTTTAAACCTGTATGCATGGGTGAGCACATTTTCACAAGTAGTTTTTGTTACCTCCAGTTTTCAGAAAAAGAAATGGAGGTCCAAAGAAAGTCACTTGTTCCAGGTTAAACTCCAGAACCTGGACTTTTCATTCTGAGTCAACCCACAGCACATGCTCAGTTGGAAGAGGAAAGGGGCACAGTAATACCCATCAGAAATGTAATGTGCACCATCTGTGATAGAGACCCCCGTCTCGGGGATTTAGCTTTTCCTGTTACTTATGGAAAAACTGAAAGTCAGCAGGGTTAGATACTAGGCCATGATCCACTGTTAGGGAAAGAGGCAAAGCCAGGATTCAGGTCCAGGGCTGCTTCTCCGGTATTGTACTTATTACAATAGTGTTTATTAGATTATGTGTCTATTTCTAACTTTAGCCTAAGTCTCATTGAGGGGGTGGCGGAGAGTAGGACTAGGTTTCCTCTTGGAAATGAATTCCGCAAAAGGGGACCTATTGCTTCTGGGGTGATTGCACCATGGATGTTGCCCCCTGTATATCTGGGTATTGAGTCAGCACTGTGTTAGTTACTAAGCAGATTTGGGGAGGTTTAACATGCAGCTCCCATCCCAACAGAGTCTGTGGAAGATGCCATGGAACAGGGACATTTCAGAAGTCACCCAGACTATTCCTCTGCCCTCAGGAACACTTCTTTTCCACTGGTACTGTCTTGCTTTTGGGTTCATTGCTCAGGTTGAGCAAATACAAACAACAAGCAAAGCATGGTCTCTGCTCTCCCAGAGCTTGGCTGAGGACAGGAAGGCCACGTGGCCAGCAGTATGAGTGATAATTTTGTTAGGGAAAAGAATAAATTGCTGGGCCTCCCCAGTGGCACAGCAGATAGCCACTGTGCTGTGGAGCTGTCGGCAGTGGGCGATGCGAGTTCGCTGCCCGGCTGTGGAGATTCCCACATGGCCACATGGCCACATGGCGCAGCAGACCTCTCCTGCCTCACTTGCTGCTCCTCTCAGCAGCATTTCCGTCGATCTGCCTGTTCTGCTCCCCACTCTGTCTCTGGTGAACCCTCTCGCCGCCCCATGCCTCTGGTCTGTACCCCAGCTTGTATGCATAAATAAATAAATCTTTAAAAAAAGAAAAGAATAAATTGCTATGTGAGGCCCAGGGAAATGAAATCAATCTAGTCTAGGTGGAGGGACAGTCTCATGCAGACAAGCGTTTGGCGTTACAAGTAGAGAAGGAGAGAAGGTAATTCTAGGTAGAAGGCACAGACATTCAGCAAACAGCTTGGAACAGTGCCAAAGTTTGCAAAGAGCTTTGAGTAGCTTTGAGTGTGGTCCATTATAGAGAGCCGGCAGAGAGCAGTCAAAATAAGACTGCAAGCGATCTGCAGTGAGATGATTGCCTGAATGTAAACTTTGGGCTTTATTTCGAGAGCAAGGTGGTTTTGAGCAGGATGCCGTCCTCAACACTGTGTGCTATCGAAAGCAGCCTGGCATTAGGGTGTTGGGAGGCAAGACAGAGAGTCAAAATGGGGATGGTGGAAGATGTGCCTGGGACCCCTTAAAAAGCCCCTGTGATTGTTCAGGTGGGAGGCGCTCGGGGTCAATACCGAGATGTGAGGTGGGATGTCAATCCAACGGGGGAAATCAGCAAAGCTTGGTAACACATTTCATAAAGTGGACGTTATTCAGGGAAAAGGTTTGTAAGTTTTTAAAGCCAAAGAAGAAATAACTTGATATTGTCAGTGGATATAGAGAGCCAGGGCCAGGAACAGGAATGGGGTGAAAGATGTGCACTTAATCTTGTTAACATGGCTCTCCACTTCTCCAGTGGAGAGGCATATGCTAAGGAAAGTGGCATTGCTGCTGGACTACTAAGCATTGTCTGAGACACCAAAGAATGCTACCATAGATTCGCAGCTTAATTTCCCATTCAAATGATGAATGAATCTGTCATTCACTTCATTCCATACCTATTCATACCATTGCTGACACGTATGCAATACACATACTCATTTTGAGATTGCTAACATTTTGCATAGAACACGAAAAGTATTTTAAGATTCCAACTGAAGCCTTTAATTGTTCTGGCTATATGCAAAGAAAATATTGATTCAATGTGAAAGTTCTATTAAGCACCTTGAAAGTGAGAGCATAATTCTCCCATTCTTTTTGTGTGGTGGTAGCATGACAAAAGCACCCTATAAATGGTTTGGGGAATGAAAAGTTTTCTTTTCCTTTGATCACTCCTCCATGGTACCATTCACTTAGAAGAATACATGCAGAAAGTTCCTGTCTCCCCATTTCACGTGTAGAGAATAGTCTCTGTCTTTCCAAGAGTTAACACTTTAAATAAAATGGCAGTCTAAGTCCACAATGAGCTTCTTTAGAAATTTTGTGTTTGGGCCTAATGTGCTTTTTGTATTGGGGCTCAGCAAGATCACTGGAAAATCTCCCATTAGATCTAGTGTCAACAGTTATGCACGCTTAGAATGTCTTCACCAAATAAAGGAACAATAAATAAAATTTGAAAATTAAAATCATTAGTCAAATGGATTTGAAATGTTGTGATAGTTATGGTTAAGCACCCTGGATATTCAATGATAATTGAATGTGGATTCAGTTACAATTGGCATTTTTTGGGGGGGTCTTTGGATGGTGGACCCAGCCAGTTTCCACTTAATAATAAATGCTTGTTAGCACTTTTTTATGCTACACAACTTTTATAGTTTATTATTTCATTTGATATAAGAAATCCAAGCTATACGTGTTAGAAATAGTCCATAATACAAATGAAGCAGTCAAGGGACTTGCCTTGAAAGTCACTAGAAAACAGGGGAGCCCAGAACTAGAACCAATGCCTTTTTGGCTCCCAGGTTTAGTTCCTAATCCCTGTGGAATCGCAGTTCTGTGTTCAAATTATATGTGTGCTTTCTGCTGCTCATAAGGACTTTATACTCACCCCCAAAATAAACTGAAATTATTTTGAAATTATTGCTCTGCCAGGAAAAACATGTAATCACCTTCCCACAAAACCTTTGCAGCGGTCCACTGATTGAGAATAGGAGCAGCTCAAGAAACTGGAAGCATTTTTAGCCCCTTAAAAAGCCTTTGATGTCCACAACGTGGGTGGGTAGTGGGAAACAGAACCATTTTGCTCTGCCGAGCTAAGTTCAAAATAGAACTATTTATCTTATGAACTTATCTTACAGAACAATGCAGACAGCAGATCTCTTGCTTTCTTTCTTTAGATAAAATTTTTTAAGTCTTGCTTCACACAGGAGATGGCACTCTGCTGTCTCCTTCTTGTTTACTTACATAAACTATACAGGAAACAGGCATTATTGCTTTTGTAAATGCAATTGTAAAACTCAGTAAAGCTAGTGATCCCGAGACAGTGCACGGCCCAGCATGAGACGTGATGTTTCTCCCTTCTCCCTCCCACTGAGGGCCACCAAGTCTACTTTCAACTCTTAACTGGCCACTTGCACCTGGTCAGTAAATGTGCCACAGATAACCAGGGATGACTTCCAAATTGGGGGGTCTCAGCTGTTCGGGGGGAACCTTTCTCCCCTGACTTACGCCTTGCTATTTATTTCTAAGTTAAACTTAGTTTGGAAATTTTCTTTATAGGGTTGATAGGACTTGATCTTTTTTTCCAGGGTCACAGGGTAAAGTTTTGGATGGCTTCCACAATAAAATTAACATTTCTGACTCTCCACTATGGTTGTGCAATGAAAACAGCCCTGAACTGAAAGCCAGGAAACTTGGATTTGAATCTTTCCTTTCCGTGGCCGCGAGCAAATCTCCTCAACTCTCAGAGCCCCACTGTCAGATCTCAGGGTCTTTTACTATTCTTTCCTTTTGTTCTATTTTTAAAACTCCGATCTGGGCTCATAATATCAGAGAACATAGAGAAGACAACTTGGGAAAATAGCTAGCACTCCTGCCCAAGCTGCCAGTACAGCTGTAGGAAGCTTCTTTAAAAAAAAATATTCCCTGCTGCAGCATCTGTCAGCAAAGCCATTGACCTCTTACTGTGGATTTTAATCCATTTCCCTGTGAAGAGGCTCAGGCCTCTGGCTGAGAGACGGCTGCAGTGCAAAGGTTTGCATTAGTCCTGATCAGAAAGTCTAGGTCTGCGGTGTTGGCACACAAATCTCTGCTCTTGCTGATCCAAAGCCAACGCAGCGAGGCGTGCTGGGTGTCCAAGGAGGTCAGTGATGCAATAAAAGATGAAATGAACTTGGAAGTCCAGCAGCAGGGGCCAGAATTCCCACTGTGGAGCCCTCCTCTAGGCGACTGACACAACGTGACGTCAGTCCGAGACCTTGGTTCACAATTTTATGTGACAGGACACAAGAGCAGCCAACTTTAGGGGAGACTGATAGGAAAGCCCAAGGGTGAGTCTCCCTGGGAACAGGAAGCAGGTACCGCTGTACCAACAAGGCTATGGACAGGGAATTTTGACAGGTTTTGTAGAAGCTATAGTGGGCTTCCCAGAGGCTGCCAAGAGGGTGTGCTGGGGTCACATGGATCCAGTGTTTCCTCAGCGCCTCTTCTTCCCAGCCCTCCCTCCCCAAGCCAAAGAGTCCAGAGAGGAGCAGCTGCCTGACTGTGACTGTGACTGACATTAACGCAGTGGATTTTGCTACTGCCCCTTGACTCGCGTTATGGGTTAGACAAAAGCATAAGTCTGTACATTACTTTCTTCCCCAGATTCCTTTTTGTTTTCTTTGTAGTGGGTTAACAACCTTTCCATCATCAAAACCATCAAATAGAGGGCCTCCCCGGTGGCGCAGCGGTTAAGTGCTGTGCTGTGGAGCTGTCGGCAGCGGCGACACGAGTTCGACGCCTGGCTGGGGAGAATCCCACATGGTGTGGCAGACCTCTCCTGCCTCACCCGCTGCCCCCTTCAGCAGTGTATTTCTGATCTGCCTGTTCTGCTACCCGCTCTGTCTCTGGTGAGCCCTCTCGCCGCCCCACGCCTCTGGCCTGTACCCCAGCTTGTATGTATAAATAAAAATAAATCTTTAAAAAAAAAAACATCAAATAGAATCCACACATCAGGGAAGATTTAGATCACCAGCAGTTGCACGGGGTGCCTGCAAAAAACAATGTAGGTTTCTAGGCTCCACCCCAGACTTACTGCTTGACTCTGTCAGGTTAACTGGGGTGTGTGTGTGTGTGTGTGTGTGTGTGTGTGTGTGTGTGTGTGTGTAGTCAGAAATCTGTACCTTTTAAAATTTTTATCCCAAAGGAATTTTGAGATTCTCTGCTGGATGCAAATATAGCAAGCTGCCAAAAATTCAGACCCAACCACCCACCGCTCTGGTTATCCCCATCAGTGGATTCCCTGCATCAGAGGTCTGGAACCTCAGCCTAACACTCTCCAGCCTCAGCTCCAGCTTGGACCAAGCTACGAATTACAAATACTACTGTGTAGTATTTCCTGTTTCTCATGCTTTGTCATTTCCTTCTCCAGGAGCTGGTCCACACGCACGATGACGTCTGCTCCTCTTTCCTGCTGCCTCGAGCACAGCCTTCATCCCTGGTGAGTCCTTCTCTGTCTGCAGGCCAGGTAGCTTGCATTCCCTTCTTCTGGGTCTCCATGCTGGTCTCAGCTAGGGTCTTTCCACCCTGGCTCCTTTGCATAGTTTTGGGTCCACGATTCTATATTTTGGGGGTCTGTCCTGTTCATGGAAAGATGTTTAGTAGCATCCCTGACCTTTGCCTAGTAGGTGCCAATAGCACCGTGCACGCCAGTTGTAAGAACCAAAAATGTCTTCAGACATTGGCAAATGTCCTCTGGGAGCAAAACTGTGCCTGGTTGAGAACACTGCGCTGTGCTCACATTCATCAGCACCGTCACCGAATAGTGTGCAGAATAGTTGTTTGCTTGCTTATCTCTTTTAAGGTTCTGAGAGCTTCTCAAGAGTAGAGGCATATAATCTATCCTGGTGTCCTCTGTACCTGAGGCATAGTAGATACAGAATGTACATTTCCTTAACAAAACTTTATTGAGGCACAAGATGTCAGAAGACCTAGGTTTTGGCTTATCTGGGTAGGCTCTACTGCTTCAGCTGTAGCTGTTGACAATTCAGGTAGCACCTCTATGTCTCAGGCTCCCTCATTTGGAAAATGGGGGGAATAGCACCGGTCACTACCTTTCAAGTTGTTGCATGGGTGGAATGAGAGCTGTGTAAGGTGCAGAAATAAGTTTGATTGAGACATGACCTCGGGGAGGCTCTGTCCTACTTGCATTCTCTGAGCACAAAGTCTGAACAGCATCAAAGCTCATGTCTACCCAAACAGTATCATCCTATAACAGTTATCTGAAGAATTTCTTTAATGAGTAACAAAATAAACAGAGGAAACTGTGTTGGAAATGACTGGACCCCCCCCCCCAATACAGAATGAGACGGACACAAATAACTCAACAGTTAATTTAAGCAAAAGGCCTACTACACAATGGATGATCCTAAAGGACACACCTCTGCTCTCCATCTCAGTGATGCTCCCGGGTTGGATACAGGTTCCGCCACACCTGGTAGAACCCTCTCTCATAGGCCTATCTGATATATTTTATCCACAAGCTGCCAATCTCAGTCTCTGTGCCCTATTTTGTTTTGGTTCTTCTCTGCTCTGTGCTGGGATGGCTACTTCCTGACCTTGAATATCAGTGGAGGGAAATTAGTAGGTTTTGCATCTGCAACTGCTCAGAATTCCTGGTATTAGTAAGGAGTCTCAGCCACTCTGAAGGAGATGTTTTCCCTCTAATTCACCCCGTGGAATGTCTCTCCAGCCATTTATTAGTGTCAAGAAGGGCTTCCGTGTCTCTCTTTCCGTCCCTGTTTACCTACTTTATGACTTCCTTTTACACTCGGGCATTCCATCACTGTTGCCTCTGTGTTCTAGCACTGCAGCGGGCCTATTTTTCATCTCCTCCCTCCTTTAAGCAGAAAGGATTAGTTTCCAGATTGCGTTCAGCTGAGAGGATCTCCTGTTCCATGGAAATGTGGAGCAAGAGGCCCCATTTGTCACCCTGCTCCCCAGTCAGAGGCAGCTGACCTGGACTCTTCAAGTAACCTTTGCACGCCCAAACATGTAGGCTGCAAAACTGCCCACATTTTAAAATTGTATGCAAAGGAGAGTCAAGAAGTCCCAGATGCCTATCTTCTAGGGCTGCAAGGGAACCCGAAATTTTAACTCTTTCTTTTTAAACTTAAGAACAATGAATCCTGAGGAGATGAAGTGACTCATTATTACTTTTTTTTTTTTTTGCTATTTTTGCCAATCCGAATTATTCTGTAACTTTAGTGCATTGTAGCTAGTGTTTATTTTCCAACTTTTCCTGTACTTTCTGATCTACTTTTTAAGTTTAAAATAATCATTTCCTTTCAATACGGGGTTTGGGGATGCCTCATCTAAATGAGGTGATAGTTGTTTTTGAAATAGTGAGTTCTGGGTACTTCTCTTGACAGTGGCACATGGTTTACAGTAACAGAGTTTTGTGAGACAAAATTTTTATGTAAATTGAAAGTATCTCTACTCTGTTTCCCCCCCCCCCCCAAATTGTTTGTTCTTATAACTTCTTATAAAATCTTCACAGGTAGATTACAGGACTTGTTGAAGAAAGATTGCCAGTGAGAAAATTTGTACTATTCATTAGCCACTAAAATTTTCTATTTGAGAATATTTAAGAACTTGCAGGATGGAAGCCCCAGTCTCTTAGTTAACCTGAAGAGCTTATCCAGGAGGGCGAGGAGAAGCTTGGCAGCCTGCTTCAGCCTAAGGGAATTGCTCATTGCAGGTCCAAAATAGTGCTTCTTCAGGGACTCAGACTGGTGAAAAAGCACAGTAGGGAGGGAGGAAAGATGGATATAGGAGATCAAATTCTGTTTTTCTAAGCAAGTACTTGAAGAAAAAAGAAGGCCACCATCATCCACAGCCATGATTGTTTTTTAAAAGACAGAGTGCTTTAGGATAAAATCATAGAACAAGATATAGTATCCCCACATTGATTTTATGTTTTAACTTGGGTTACTATCTACATTTTGGCTTTTGGAAACCACCAAATCTAGATTAATTAATCCAGAAACAGAGATGTGGTAATCTGTAATTATAATTACAGATCTTAGTTTAAAAAGATTGAGTTTGATCCCCGGCCAGGGAACTAACTCACATGCTGCAGCAGACCTTTCCTGTCTTGCCCACTGCTCCCCTCAGCAGTGTATTTCAGTTCTGCTCCCCACTCTGTCTCTAATGAATCCTCTCACTCCCCCATACCTCTGGCCTATACCCCAGTTCTATGCAAAAATAAATAACTCTTTAAAATACATAAATAAAATAAAAATGGAGGACCAAAATTCTTTGATTTGCACTGGTATGAACTAATATGCTTATCATGTGGCTCTTTATCAGGGTCAAGATATCATTTCTTAAGATTTTATTAGGGAAACAAGAGTGCAATCAGTATGTCCAGACACAGAGGCCTGGCTGAGAGACTCTGACTTTGCCACACTCCACAAACTACTTAGCCAGCTTCTTCCTTCCTCTTTAATAGAAGGGTCTTTTTCACAGGATTTCACAGGATGAAATGAAATAATGAACCTGAAAGCATTCAGTGAACTCTAAAGTGGTCTGTAGCTGTGAGAATTTGTTGGTATCTCTAAACTTTGTAAATTTTATCATTGATCAATACCTTTTCAAGTTTGTGTTAACTTGTCTACAAACTGATGAAACATTAATACGCATTTTATGTAGGAGACCACAGTATATAATCTATAGGTCAGTACCTGGCACAAAATAGGCACTCAATTGTGAAAGTCCATGTTTTGACTCTCCAGGTAACATAACACCAAACATTTTGCAATATAAGTGATGGCCAAACTCCAGTTATGGTTCTCTGATAATAATCTTTGTGTTATGCACCCTTTCAACTCAACTACATACTAGTTTTCCCCTTCACTTCCTTCTATCTCTCCTCTGTGCCCTCTACTGAATACAAGTCTGTATTGATTCAGCAAATTTATCTGTTTTCAATCAAAACATCAGTTTTCCCCAGCCTGTGACTGTGATGAATAAGCTTATCATTTTTCTTAAAACAATAGGATCCTGCTGTGTATAATTTTTGTAAATTGCTTTTAGCACTGACCATATGTAGCAAACATCTTTCCGTGTCAATGGCTGGATTATCAGAAATGGTTCCAAAGTATGGCATTGCAAGGATTTCCCGTGATATTCCTGAGCGTACATGTTGTCTGCTTCCAGTTTTTCTCAGTGTTGTTTTCTTTCTAATTCTCCTCTTTTGTCCCATAGTCTCCATCAAGATGTGTTAGAGCTAGAGCCAACATTAATAATACTCCATAATTAATATTGGAGGGTAAAGATGATACACCAGTACTTAAGATCACAATACACTGACTTGTGAAACACTTATGTCCCTTTCCATTCTCTGTGCTACTTATTATTTTCCACAAAATTGCATTAAAATTTGTGACAAAAACAAAAGGTGATTATTTTTAAAATCTTTCTTTCAATAAGATTTGAAAAGATGGTTCAGCTCCAAAATGAGAATTGATAGTCACAAGGAAGAAACAATCTGATATCTGGAAGGACTGGGTGACTATCAGAAATGCATTTACTATGTTGCATTCCCAGTGAAGGAATGATTTTATTATGGTATACTGAAGAAATGCAGTTAGTGAATTTTGAAGATAAATTTGAGAGTTCTTTCAAGATTCACAGGAAAATAATTAATAGTTGAAAATTGAAAAAGATACAAAATGAGCAGGCTGAAAGATTTAGCCTATGCAAAGTAAGAATTCCAGAACAGGAAATGGAATAAGATCACAACAAAAAATGAAAGCAAGGGAAGTTTTTGAGCTAAAAAATATTTGAATTTGAAGATATAAAAGAGTCACTGAAGCACATGCCTAGATGTAGCCAAGCAAAATTCTTGACTATGAAAGACAAATCAAGTTTCTGTAAGAATTGAGGCTTTTAAAGGAAAAAAAAAATCTATGTCCCAGAGAGATCCAGAATTCTAGCCATTCCCCCTAACTAAATGCCAATCCTCACAAACTTTGAGCATGAATCAAAATCAAGAGAACAGTGAATATAGTTTAAAAGATCGAAAGGGAACAATGAAACCACACTTTGGAAGCATTATGCAAATGTAAAAATATAATTATTGAAGAGAAGATGCATGTTGTCAACCACAAAACTAATAATCCAGATTTTCATTCCAAAACAATTTAAGCAAATCGGGAAATAGCAGAGCTTAGTGAGAGGCAGTCTAAACTCACTATACTTTTTGTTTTACATAGAGGGGAAATCAGTAATAACTGTTTTGTTCTTTATACAAATACATATGCGTATTCAAAAACCTAACCAGTTGGTAAGATTTTCTTTGCCCCCTGTTTTTGCAAGACAGGTATAGAGAATGTAAGTCTTTTATTATAGTTTTTTTTTCTTTTGCTGTATAACAAATCATCTCAAATTTTCATGGCTCATAATAACAATTGTTTATTTTGCCTGTGAATCCATGATTAGACAGCCTCAAGGCATGGGGGAGCGGGGCTAGCAGAAGGTTGAGGGGCAGCTCAGATCTGCTCCATGCAGTGGAGGGCAGCTCTTTAGAGGATCTACTTCCAAGATAGCTCACTTCCATGGCTGGTGATTTAGTGCTAACTGTTGGGTAGGAACTCAGCAAGGGCCTTGGGCCAAGGGCCATGGGTCCCCCCTCCAAGGGAACCTCTTCAGATGCTTCTTGGGCTCTCTCCTGTCATGCTGTCTGGATTCTGAGAAGAATTTCCAAGAGAAACCAGGCGTTGTGTTGTTTTCTATGACCTGGTTTTGAAGTGATAGAATATCACTTCTGATGTCAGAAGTCCACCTTGATTCAAAGTGAGGGGACACAGGCTCCCTCTTCTTGGGATGAGTCAAACTCACATCATAAGAGATGATATGGGATGAGACATATTGTTGTGACCATTTTTTTTTAATTTCTACCTTCAGATTATTAGAGGAGAAAAGAGTATTTTAAGATTTCCATATTTCCGCATATAAGATCTTTTAGTAGTTCCTAGAAATGGCTATGATCAGAAAGATCTGGATTTGAATCCTGTTTGAATATTTACTTTTGATGCATCTATGGTTTTTTTAAACCATCTGGTAAATGAAAATATTGATATGCAACTTACAGTTTATAGTGAGAAAATGTACTTTTAAGTACTGAACATTTTTCCTGACTCATATTGAACAGTTAAAAAATGTTTTAAGCCACATGCAAAAAAAAAAACACTGAAACTAGACAACTATCTCATACCATATTAAAAAAATTAACTCAAAATGGATTAAAGACTTGGCTGTAAGTCCTGAAACCATGAAATACGTAGAAGAAAACAGGCAAAACACAACATAGGTTTCAGTGGCTTTATCTCCAACAGCAAGAGAAATAAAAGAGAATATAAACAATTGGAACTACATCAAACTAAAAAGCATCTGCACAATAAAAGAAATTATCATCAAAACAAAAAGACACCCCACTGAATGGGAGAAAATATTTGCACACCATGTATCTGAGAGGGGGCTGATATCTAATATCTATCAATACGAAGAATTCATACAACTCAACAAAGAAAACAAGTAAACCAATCCAAAAAAAGGGGAGGGGCAGAAGATTTAAGTAGACCCTTTTCCTAAGAAGACATACAGATGGCCAACAGATACATGAAAAAACGCTCATCATCCATTATCAGGGAAATGCAAATCAAAACCACAGTGAGATACCACTTCACACCTGTGAGAAAGAGCCTTGTCAAAAAGACCAGAGGAGGACAGTAAGTGCTGGTGAGGGAGTGGCGAAGAGGGAACCCTTCCCACTGTGGGTGGAAATGCAGACCAGTGCAGCCCCTTTGGATAACATTATGGAGGTGTCTCAAAATATTAAAAATAGATCTACCCTATGATCCAGTAAGTTCACACCTAGATATCTGCCTTAAGAATACAGAAACACTAATTCAAACGGACATATGCCCTCCTATGTTCATTGCACCACTATTTTTTAAGAGCCAAGTTACAGAAATCACCTCAGTGCCCAAGGACAATGAGTGGATTAGGAAGATGTAGTCTGTATATACAAAAGAACACTACTCAGCCATTAAAAAAAAAAGATTAACTTTTTCCATTTGTAACAACATAGTTGGAACTGGAGAGGATAATGCTAAGCAAGATCAGTCAGAAGGAAAAAGATAAATACCATATGGTTTCACTTAGATGTAGAATATAGAGAAACAACAAAGGTCAAAGACAAAAATCAATAACAAGTACTAGAAATCAGACCATAAAATTGAGGCCAAGTAGGGAGGGTGCCTGATGGACTCTGGTAGAGGACTAAGGGTGCCTAGGTGATGGGTGTGGCATGGTAAAATACCCTAAAGGGGTGTGATCCTATACCTCGGAATCCTATACAGAGTTGCAAACTGATAGTGCCTCAGTTCAAAAAAATGGCAGTTTAAAAAGACAAAGGCGACTATTTACATTGTTTTAATATTTAGTATTTACTGTTTACATCCAGAAGTTCTACTGTGGACATATTCACATTTATTGTTGGCAGTTGAACCTTTGCCCTCATAAGCCCTTTTGCAGAGCCCCAACAAAAGCTCAGCTCTTATTTGTGCAGCAGCCATGTGGGATCCGGAGCGCTACCAGCTAGTTTATCATCTCTGCTACAATACAGCCAGAGGTATTGCATTTTAAAAACCACTATTCCAGGAAATAAAACATGGGAAAAACAATAATTAGTATAGCTATTATAAAAGCTGCAATGTATTTATCTACATACACACCCCCCATATGATTGTCTATGTAGAAAACTGAGAACAACTTAAACTCTAATGGAACTGATGGAAGAATTTAGTAGGATGGCTTAATAAATATATATGTGAATAGATTATATATATGTATATATACAATTTAGGTCTATGAAAATCAGCAGAATTCTTATATGAATTCACTCAACAAACAGATCTTCATGGACCAGCAGGTTTGATAACAGGGACACAGTGGCCTGAGAGATGGACAGGTCCTTGTCACGGAGCTTAGGCTCTGCTGGAGGAGACAGTTAACTAATGACAGTTCAAGATCACTGCTGGACAGCAAGTAGCATTTATTACTTTCTATCGTTTTCCTCCTGCCCCCACTGGGGTGCAGGCCCAATCCCCAGTGGCAATCCATTTTACACAGGGGAAAAAAAGCAAAGGCTCAGAGCAAATAAAAGAGACTGGGGGAGGAATCTAGGAAAGGTGGGGGCAGTTTCCCCGCTGAAGGATGCATGCGGAGTGGAGAGTGTGGGCACAGAACACAATGCCACCTGCATTTCTGAGTTGAGGAAGCCCTGGGCATGCCCCCAAAACTGAAGAGCAGCAGCCAGGGAGAGGGGAGCCTGAGTGAGGGAGGGTGGAGAAGAAGCGGAGGGCAATGCAGGAAGGGAGGGCAGAAGGCTCAGGAGCCGGTAGGTGAGGCTGACACGTTTGAGTGTTATTTAATGCGACCTGTGAAGCCAGTGAGAGGTTGTCTGGGGAGGCTTGATGGGATTGACTCAGCATTTTAATGCAGCTCTCAAGGTCTGTGTGGGGAGTGAGCTTCAGCACGGAGATCAAGTACTTGGTCGCTAGGCAGCCGGGAGCCTCGGTGGAGGCTTCAGCCAGAGTGGGCAGCTCAGACTGAAAGAAGGGAACAAACGCCAGCTTTGTGGGAAGTAGAGAGAGCAGAAGTGCTGACAAATTATTTCTGGGGGTTGAAGGAAAGAGATTTTCACACTCCCAAACAAATCTGATGCACACAATTGTGGTGAGTGGGCAAGCTCAGGGGACCCAAAAGAGTTCTTTTCCCAAGTAGAAGGAGCCTAAATTTAGTCACCAAGAGCATAATCCGCCTTACCAGAGAAAGGCAGCCAGGTTTTGGATGAGGACTTCTCTATGAGCAAGGATCCCAGGTGTTCAGAAACGTGGCACTGATGTGTGCCTCGATTAACATGATTAACAAGAGCGCGCAGCTCCGTCCCAGTCTGGGGATCGCAATCCAAGTGAAACCCTAGCCCCTTGGTCTGAATCGCCCTCATGCTGAACTCGGATCCCCTGCAATGAATACTCAGGGCAGCGGAAGGGACTTTGTAATTCAATACATTCAGTTAGTCTCTGGAATCCCCTTACTGGAAGAAAGGTGGATGATGACTTTATTCTGTGATCCCTTCCAGGATTCACACAAACCCAGGTCTGTGGACTGGCCATGTCAATTTCATATAAAGTATATGTCCTAACCGGCAAAGGTATAATCTCTTTTTCCTAATATCTGATTTGCACATCTTGTTTTGTTTTTATTAGCAGACAAAATACCTTAAGGACCTTCCATCTTTAGGAGTTGTGACAACATAGTTGACCTAACTGAATAAACCAGTTATTATCCAAAAGTTTATCCCTTCGTGATTCAGTTCTCTTATCCATAAAATAGAAGCGGTGGAGTAGATAGCATATAACACACATAAAATAATTTCTCTAACTGTGTAATTGTATTCATGTGGATGGAGAAAGCTTAGAACAGAGTTGTTATGGCATAGTAGTATAAAACTCATACTTAGCAAAAGGATTCAGAAAGTTCCTGTAAATTTATTCTTTTATCCATGTATCACTTGTTTCATAAATATTGATGAATCATCAATAAATATTTATCAAAAAGTATGCATATAAAAAAATAAGAGAATAAGCTACAGGTAATATCTAAGTTCTTTTCAGCAGTAGGTTCTAGAGGGTTTTTAAATTTAATTTATTTAGTTTATGTATTTTTTACATCATTATTTTTGTACAATGTGTGCTTTCTCCTCTCCGCTGTAGTCCCCATAAAATTCCCACCACCAATTCACCTGTGTACCATCACCATAGTCCCTTGTGAAATAAGGGATTGAAAAAAAAATTATGATAAAAAAAATTAACAAGCAACAGTTCTAGAGTTTTATGGCTAGAATGTCTTATGACCAGTCAGACATAAAATTCACTGCTAGATCCTATATCAGCAGTCAGTGACCAAGACGAGAACAGGCTCTAAAAGCCAACAGAACTTGCTCCAGTTTCAGCCCTGCCAGTGACCTACCCATGTGATCTTGGACAAGTTACTTCATTTCTCCAAACTTCAGTTTCTTAATATAAAATCTAGAGATTACAAGGGAAACTGTTTTCAAGAATGGAAGTGTAAAGATTAAATGAAAACACTTAACATAGTTTCTGGTTCCCAGTGAATACCTGGAATACCTGGCAAGCTTAAATTATTATTTACTGGCTAACAGGTTATTATTTTATAAGCTTTATAACCCAGTAATAGCCTCATGACCCTCTATTGTGTCCCCATTGCATTAGTAACACACACACACACACACACACACACACACACACACACACACACACACACACACACACTCCCCAAACCCTCTTGTCTATTTTAATAAGAGCAGACATCCAGTAATACATATTGAATACACTTAAACTGATTTAGTGCCTCCCTGGTGGCCTAGGGGTTAAATCTCAATGCTATCACCACTATGGCCTGAGTTCAATCCCTGGCCAGGGAGCTGACCCACATGGCGCAGCAGACCTCTCCTGTCTCACCCACTGTTCCCCTCAGCAGTGTTTTTTAGTAGATCTGCCTGTTCTACTCCCCACTCTGTCTCTGGTGAATCCTCTCACCCCCTGCACCTCTGGCCTACACCACAGTTCTTCTACAAATAAATAAATCTTTAATAAAATAAAAATAAACTGATTTGGATAGCCATTGAAAGGGATTAAAATCAACAGAATTTAGAGATACCTATTGAGACAATATAGTCCATAAGTATTCAGTTTGTATTTGTATTTTCTGCTTAATCCTCAAATCCTTGCAATTGGTATTATTTTTATGTCACTATGGGTAAACATATTTTGAAAATTAAAGTGATTTGCCCAGGTCTTAAAACAATAAGTACACAGATTATTTTCTTGCAAAACTAGTTTTTATGGCCACACTCTTGTCTTGGGAAGCCACAAACCACACTCTGTACTGTTAAAAAACATCCTCAGGAAAAGTGAGAAGCTCTGACCTTTACCCAGATGTTTTATCTATACCATCTATTTCATTCCCTTCTCAGATGTTTGAGGCCTACTAACTTTTATTAGTAAATAAGAACAGATACACATTTCATCCCCCAAGTCAGAAGGAAAAAAAACAACAATGATCACAACAGGTAATCCATGATCTCTGTGCAAAGTTAGTCATTTGTGAACATTCATTCATTCGTCATAGTATTTTAGAATGGTGTTTTTCTTCTGTTGACTATGTGAGTAATAAGTGTCTACTCCCCACTTATGTGTTAGGGATTAATTTACTTATAATATAGTATGTATTTGGATAAGAGTTCTTAATTTTTTAATATAGACAACAATCTTTTTTATAGTTTGTGCTGCTTTATGTCTTTGAGACATAACTTTTTTTTTAACCTTTAGGTCATAGGGGTTTACCCCTATATTACCTTCTGTAAATCTCAACATTTAACCTTACACAATTAGTTGTTTACACAATTAGTTGTGTTATACATCTGAAATTTAGATTAGTGGGTGATATGATATAGTAGTCTCATGTTTGCATAAGGATTTCTCATCATTTCAACACCATTGTTTAAACAATCATTTCAAAACCATTATCCATTCTCTTGCATGCTGTATTTCAAAATGCATGTGGATTCATTTCTTGGTAGAAAGTTTTTCCAAGGTATTATTATTATTTTCTGAGAACTGGGTCTTTATCACACCATTTTCTTTGTTGTAAATCCAAGTATCTGATAAGGCAGGATTCTTTTTTGCCTCCTACTTTCAAAAAATTGCTTTCCCACTTTTTCAAATTGCTTGCCCCTTATACCTTTCCTGTGAATTTTAGAATTGATGTTAGTTTGTTGAACACCGTTAGTTATTTTTACTTAAGTCTTATCTGGATTAATAGTTTCAATCGATTGGAAGGTCATCTTAAAAATATTAAATATCCTAATCCAAAAATAGGCTATCGGTGAGTAGTAAGCACAGAAAGTAAAAACTATTTTAAGCAGAAATGAATTTGGTGCAGGGAATTAATTGCTGACTGGCCTCCTGGAATAAAAGCATTATTTGTTTTGTTTTTAGTTTTTTAATATATGGGGATAGGGGTTGAATATTTTTTTTTCTTTCTTTAGCTTTTTGCATTGCCCTGAGAGAATGATACAGATTTGTTTATGTTTGTTGAAGCATCTTTTCTAGCTTTGCAGGAATATCAATTTTAATGAATGTTTTATGAGTATTTGCAGATAAAATGCATGTTCCATTTATTGGCTTGGGTTTCAGTAAATGCCCTTTAGATCCAGCACACGGTTATATGATTAAGTCTTTCATATCTTTACCAATTTTTGTCTGCTTGATCAATCTACTTCTTAGAATAGAGCACTAAAATGTTCAATGATAGCAAAATGTTAAATGATTTCTCCCTGTACTAAAGACATTTTTTGCCTTATATATTTGACTATGTTGTGAAATAAATCTAAATTCGTCCAGAATAATTTTTATCATTAATTTCTTCTTAATAATTTTTTCCTTTCCTTAAAGTCTGTTTTGTCTGACAGTTTTAGAGCTGCACCACCATTTAATTGTCTAGAGTTTATATTTTCCATAGCTTTACAGCAAGAATTTTTGTATAATTATATTTTGTGATGTCTCCTATAAACACATATAGCAGAATTTTCTCAGATTATTTGGAATAATTTCCATATACAGAAAATTTGAAGCAATAGAACAAAAATATTCCTACACTGCACCTAAATTTATTCTTTTTTTTTTTTTTACTGAACTGTTTGAATGTAAATTGCGGGTATCATGCTAAATCACTTCTAAATTGAATTGCTTATGCTAAATTGCATGTATTTCATGATATATACCAATAACATATGGAATTACATGTAGTGGAATATATGTTAAATAGTATATACTATATATAACAGAATACATATATAGGAACATATATATAATGGAATATATATAAATGGAATAAATATATATAAAAGAATATATAATGAAATACATATGTATTATACATAATGGAATGTATAAGATGAAATGCATTTATCACATATGAAAGTATATAATAGAATATGTTGAACAAAACATAGATCTATAATAGAATATATAGATATATAATAGTATATATTATCAATGTACATGTTATATTTTATACAAGTCACTATTCTTTTTAACTGTGGTGACAGAACAACTATTTTGTTCTTTCAAGTTTCTAATTTAATTACTGTATTTTTCATTTGTAGAAGCTCTATTTGATTCTTTTTCAAATTCATTTCTCTTTCTATAAGTGTTCTATTTCAAGACCTTTTCCTTTATCATAAATATATATTAAATAATTACTCTCATGTTGTCCTGTTATCTGTAGTTTTGGGTTCTGATGATTCTGTTTATGCATCTGCAAACTCTCTCACCTGGAGAGTTGATTTCTCAGATTTTTGTAACTCAACTTTTGTATGTGTGTCTCTGTGGGTGTTGTTCTTTCTTGGGTAATTCCATGTGTCCTCATTGTGAAAGTGTCTCTAGTTTGATTCTGGCAGGAGACCAGAGATTTTAGTGGTCTTGGGTCAGATTTTGTGTTTAGTTCTCTCCTGGTAGCTCCCATACAGTGCAAAGAACACACATTTAGATCCCATCTCTGCTTAGGCTTTGGATGTGGGTTCTCCTACTTGCCTTTTATCTTTTGACTTAAGGCTGTAGGAAAAGCATGAGTTTCTTTGTTTTCCATGATCTACAGACAAGGAATTTTCTGGTTTTCTTGGAATGGGAGGAGTAGCTAGCTCTTGGAGGA
Organism: Scalopus aquaticus; assembly: GCA_004024925.1. Taxonomy (NCBI): domain Eukaryota; kingdom Metazoa; phylum Chordata; class Mammalia; order Eulipotyphla; family Talpidae; genus Scalopus; species Scalopus aquaticus. The sequence goes on from PVIJ01000095.1 coordinate 161,714, forward strand.
TCCAGGCTTCATAAGGAGTCAGTCCCTGGTCGAGCTTCCCCGAGCTGTCACCCAGGGCCATGTTTTCAGTCCACATGTGAGTATTAGAAGTCCAACCCCCATTTACACCCCACTTAGAGTGTCTGTCTGTTGGGACACAGGCAGCATTGGAAAATCTCAATTCTGGCAGCACATCCTGCCATCTTGAGTTTACTGTGTAATCTAGGCAGATGAGAAGGTATATTTTCTACAGCAGACATGCCAAAAAGGAGATGGAAGGTGGTGTTGCAGATGTGCTCAGTAGCCCATTCTTCCAAACTCATCACCCATTTTAATCACCCCCTCTAATGAAGTTCCTCCCCAGACAAACATGGGATGTTTGTCAGAGGGTAGGTGTAGTCACCCCTTCTAAAGTTATGCAGGTGCTTATGTCTTCCTTTCTGCAATCTGAAGAGTACCCCTTTATTTTCACCTAAACTATATTTGGTACATTTTATCCAGCATTTCTATGTCTGAGGCCAGGAGTTTCAGTTGCCATGTTGCTGGAAGTTTCTCTAGAGAGTTTTTCACAAGGGAAGCAAGCTTGTTTGGTCGAGTCTTGAAGAATAGGCCTTTCTAGACCTCTTTTCAAGCCTTTTCTAGACCTCGAGATTACAGATATACAAAATAAAGTACACTAAATGCACAAATATACAAAATATAAATATACAAAATAAAAACTATTCCCTAACATGATTCTGTCCTTCATTAACTATAATAAAATAAACATGGGTGTACATCTGAACACACCCAAATATATATGTTTTTACCTTCTTAGTTTAGTAGGTAAATACTTTTAAGCTCATGCAATAAGTACAATTTAAATTTCCTACGTCATATGCCATGTCACTCACACTTATCTTTGTTTTTATAGTGATCATAGTTCAGCTTCATCAAAGCACAAACTTTATAATGGATTCCTTAAAGTTATTTGAAAATGAATCACGGCCAGTTGATGAAATTGATTTTTTAAGCAATTGAGTTCTAGTTTAAATATAAAACAGTTTTTGCAAAGAATAAAATTTAAGAGGGATTATAAAAACAGGGAAGTATCTCTCTAATCTCTTGTGTATTTAGGGAACTATCACAACACTCTTCCCATCCTCATAAACCAACATTGCAATAAATCAATAGCGTAACCATGCAGCCAAATGTGATCTTAAATTCTCATTTTGGAAGTTGACATAAAGGTAGTGCGCCGTCAAACTTCAAGACATTCTTTCAAGTACTCTAGGAGACACATTTTGATATAGTAATGTAAAACAAGTATAAATTTTTATTAAACAGGTACTCTGATAGGCATGTTCTATGGTAATTACCTTGTCAATTCTCACTGACTGCACAATTAGGAAACAAAGGTTTCCTGAGTTTATTGGAACCTATGTGGGGTGACACTGTTTTGATCTCTAAATTTATTGCTTTATTCAAAACCATGTACAGTCCACTAGTAGGAAATAAGAGTAATACCCGCGGGACCTGAAGAAACAGAGATCTTTGAATTGCACAAAGATCTAGATTATGCAAGCTGCAGAAACCATGGGTGAATACCATCCTATCTTTAGGATCATTTTCTACCCTCCTGGGTGGCAAATTACCTTTTAGATTCACAGTGGATTAGCTTCCTTAACCTGTTTGTGCCAGGGACTTTTTTGGCCTCTGGTGACTCCTATGGACGCCATCTCAGAACAGTATGTTTTAAATGCGTAACAAAGAATAGAAATAATATTGAAATACAGTTCTCTTTTCTGGCCCCTGAATTTTTATGTATTTCTCTTTTGCCCCCTCACCTACCAAGTCTACCAAATCACTCAAGAGACTTTCCCTAACATCTTCATAGAAGGTAAAGGAGACATCCCAGCCAGTTTTGGCAGAAAGTTTGGGAGGAATGGAGATGGGGAAGAGTAAGAGATGGGGCTATTGAGCAGTTATTTCTGAGATGACATTAATGTCTCCCTCTTCTGTCTCCCTTCCTTCTAAATGCCTCCCCACTTCTCTAACCGCCCCCCCCGCCCCCTCCCCCCCCCTTCCTTCTAGTTTTACTTCTTTGGCCCCCACCCCCATCTCTCTCTTAGCCCCGCCCACTGTTCTGGATCCCATTCCGGCCCCTCCCCCTAAGTCCCGCCTTCTCCCCATCACTCCTCTAGTCTCTGCCAATCACACTGCACCATCCCCTCGCCCCGCCCCCGAGTCCACACCGAGCGGTTCGGCAGCTTGGGTTGCAGGCGAAAGAGTCGCGACAGTGCTAGGATGGACGTTGCAGCCGGCGGCTTTTCGGAGGAACAGTTCCGGGAGGCCTGCGCCGAGGAACAGTTCCGGGAGGCCTGCGCCGAGCTCCGGCAGCCCGCGCTGACCGGGGCCAACTGGCAACTGCTGGTGGAGACCTTGGGCATCAGCATTTACCGGCTGCTGGACCAGGTAGCAGCGGCCCGCCTGTAGACTGCGTGGCTCCAGCCGCGGAAGTTGGGACGGGGCGGGTCTTGCGGATCAGGGAGGAGCAAGCGCGGGGGTGGCGCCTCCAGCCGACTTTGCCAGTGCAGCTCGCCGGGAGTTAGGAGGACTTCCGAGCTCAGCCGCTAGTCTGAGACTACTCAGGGAAGTGGCTTGATGTAGCGTTAAATCAGGGTCTGCTAATTCCTGAGCCTATGGACTTGTCTGCGAGGGACATGGAATCCCATTCCAACCGGCAGGGAGTCCGTGGTTGTTGAAGGGATGGGGTGGGAGTTGAATATAGATGAAAAAGAGACAGAACTTTTCAGAGACTGGATGTGCAGGGTGGCGTCTGTCTGTCTGTCTCTCTCTCTCTCTCACACACACACACACACACACACACACACACACACACACACACACACACACGACCTACTATCCTCACCAGCCATTTTAGTGACTTCTGACTGCCGACCTGCTCTTAAGAACTTTAGTCTGAAGCTTCAGGGAGAAAGATTAACTAAAAGGGTAGGAGGAATGAAGTTGGTTATTAAGTAAGTTCCTGAAGGCCCTTGGAACCAGATAGCCATCCAGGTGGTAGGATCATCAATCATCAGTCCCTTTGTGTGACAGTAGTTGTGTGGCAAGCGGGTTAAAAGTCACCTGGAGGCCGGGTAAGTGAAAGCAAGGTTTCCTGGCAGAGGACCAGAGTATTACAGTGTAGAGCAGGGAGGAGGTCCGATTTCTCCCCCAGTTACTGGAACTGTGGAATATGCTCATTTGAACTTAGAAGTTAATAGAGGAGAGCCTTTTATAATCCAGAACCGATTCTGGAAGTTGGTGAGCTGTCATAGCTGCTTTTTTATGTATAAAGTTGCTTCATTTTGTTTGCATCACTGGTAGACGTCATTGACCTCACACTATGGGATTCTGCCATAGGCTTCTGACATGTCAAAATAGTAAATTCCTGATGATAATTAGCCTGAGGCTGATCTTGTTTTTTTTCTTCACTTAAGACTTAGGAATGCAAGGAACTTGAAAGGATCGTTTTGTTTTAACTGTCTGTTCTCAAATGCATCCAGAGGAAGATGTGTCCCCCTACTGCATGTGCACTTTGGTCATGTTAGTAATTATTCACTCAACAAACTCAATGTTTGCTGACTCCAGGACCATTGGTTATAACAGCATAAACAAGAAGCCCATGGACTAGTGTAAGCCCAATTTCCTAGTGTAACTTCAACTGCTTGGTCATGTTTTCAGACAGAATACTTTTGTCTTCTTTCTGATTATTCCATTTTCCTTACCAGCCACATCCAGGCATTTGCTGAGTTTTGTTGATTTGATGGCTCAGACACATCTGGCATCTATATGTTTCCTTTCTCTTTTCTTTCTTTTACATTTGACATGTGGGGGTACCTCTCACCTAGAATTGCTGTGACTTCTTCACTGGTTTCTCTACTTCCCTGGCCCCCTCCAACCTACTCTCACAACCCAGGCAAGTATCTGAAAGTGATCATATCACTCCCCTTTCAGTGACATTGTTGATTGCAGAACTAATACTAGTAACCTTCGTGATAGCTGGCACATTCCGTGCTTTCGTATGTTCCAGGCTGTTTCATGCTTTGCAGATACTGACTCACCCCTCACATCGGCCCTAATGTAAGGTGCTCTGATTATCACCTTTTTACCTATATAGAAATGGGTACGTGAAAAGGTGAAGTTGATTGTTCAAGACTGCTACCAGGACTCGGCTGACTGGCTATAGACAGTGCCTTAAACATGGGCCTGCATTACCTCTCTTAAAGAAGACAAATGCCAAATGCCGCTGGTCAGCGGCATTGAACTGGTTTGGTTTCAGTTCACATTTTTGCCTTTATCTCCCAGCCTCATCCACACTTCCCATCGTTTGTGCTACACAGTCCATTCCACCTCCTCTACCTCCCCATTTGCTTTTGTGCTTTGTGCCTTTCTTCTACCGAATCTGCTACCTGACACAGCCTGGCTGTACCTCTGAGAAAGCAGCAGTCATAGTCACTCTGCGTCTTGAACAGGTGGATTAAGCAGTCGAAGTTGCTGTGCATTATCAAGGATGTGTGCTCTGCATGGCATGATGTGCTTCGGGCAGGCACTAAGCTCACTTGTATATTTATTTCTGAGTGAATAGAACTCTCCCACTGAGTGTATGACGTGACAGGTGTGTGTGTGTCAGAGTGTATGACATGGAATAAACAGAAAACTCCTGTCACAAGGCGCTCACTCCTCATCTTTTCTGATAATCACACACACAGTCATAGCAAGCCTGAACTTCAAAGATCTTAGAGATAACCAGGGCAAACTCCCTGTTTAACAAAGTGGAGACTGACAGAGAAAATGGTTCTACTGATAGGAAGCCGTAGGGGCAGAGCTGTAACCCAGGGGTTCCTGTGCTGGGTCTTCCTTTGCTGTGCTATTCCTTGCCTTTATGTTCGGAGATGCTTTGCACTTAGTAGTCACGCGAAAATATTCCAATCTGCTGTCATATTAGAGCTCTCATTCCTCATCTACTTGCTGCTTCTTTCCAGCTGTAACTTCTCATGTAAGTTTGAATTGGCATTGCCTCAGAATTTATATCCTGCTCATTTTCCATCATATTTTGGGGGAGAGGAACAATTTTCTTCCATAATCCCTTTATATCTTGTATTCTGCTTTTTTGGCTAATTCTGCACCAGGCCGTGAAAGTATTCCATTTGAATGTCTGATAAGGTAAGCACCTGTTTCTTGAATTTCTCTTTTTTCCTCCTTGTCTTAGAGAACAGAGTCACTACATAGGCAATCTGACACTGATCGGTGCACTGCAGTTCGATTCTGACAAGTGCAGCCTTCGTGCAGATCCTGGGAGGTGAAGGTATCCATCCGCAAGGCTGCCCTCGCTTTAAGGCTGCTCTCTCTTTTGACCAACTGGCCACAAATCTGAAGGATTTTTATAACTTCCGTCAGGTTCAGTAATTAGCTAGAAAGACTCACAGAGCTAAAGAAACTTCTTTGCAGTTGATTGGTTTTATTATAAAGGAAATAAGTTAAAAATAGCCAAATAGAGAGCTCACCCGGTCAGGTCTGGGAGGTTCCCAGATGCAAACTTTCTCTGTCTTCTCCCTATGGGAACAGAACACAGCACCTTCCAGCACCGCCATGCATTTACCAGCCTGGGAACTTCACCAGATTTTTATTGGGGTTTCATTACCTTATTGAACATAGGCTACTGAACTCAGTTTCTGCCCATCTCCCCTCCAAAAGGTCAGGAGGTTGAGCTGGTATCACATGATTCAAAGCCCCTATCAAAGGTTTCAATCACTTGCCCCCAGTCTGAGCCAGCCTTGAACATAAATTCAGGTGTGAGCCCATGGGCTCCTGAATAGCAAAGGCACTCCTCTTATGGTCAGGTCCCAAGGGTTTTAGAAGCTATGCAAGAAAGCAGAGATAAGACCAGACAAATTCTTTATCATATAGCAGGCTACTCCTTATGTAAAAAGATCCTGTCTCTCTGAGTTGGAATTGTACTTACAGAACAGACACAGCAGTCACATCAGTGTAAGTGTGTCTAACATTTGGAGGAATCTGTGTGGGGTAGGAATACATGTAAATAAACAACTCACCTGCCCTATAATGCCATTACATACATCTACGTAGTCTTGTAGTATCTTGATCACTCTTTTCTACCTTGACTTATTTGATTACTTTTGTGCCTGTGGTAGATCATACTTGTGCAAAACTGTTTAGTGCAGAAATCAGTTGATGGCCAGCTAAAGCTGCCATTTCCATAGGTATTAGATCCTGAGGAGGCCTTAACTCAATTTCTCAATACATATGATTAATATCACAACAATCACATGACTTGTTTAGATTAGATGATTAAATCTTGCCAGTGTTACGTCATTCACGATATGGTCATTGTACCATTTGGTATTACAGAACAAGTCAGTAAGGGTTACAGAGGCATTTATAATGTCTTTGCAACAGATGCTGTCCTTGTCCAGGTGGCAGCCATTATTGACAGGCATGATTGCATCTGGCCGTGGTTTGGTTGTCACTGGATTCCAAGTTAATTGGGAACAAAGCCAGTCACACCGTCTCACAGACTTGTGCTAAGACTGGTTTCCACTGGGTGTTATTAGGTAGCAGGACCCAGCTCCCTCCTAAAAGGAGGGTGTGAGTTGTATTCAGAATAGTTCCTGTCCCTACAAACCATACTATAAGATGTGTCTTGTTTCACCCTGGCTGGGGATGAGGGTAGTCATGGGATGTTGATGCAAATCACAAGTGTCCCTGAGAACTTTTGTGAGTTTGGAGATTCCTGTAGGTGTGTACTGAATTCAGTGGTGGGATGCATTGCTTTATGGCTACTTTGGTCTCCACCTGTACTGAAATATCCAGCAGCCCTGCTGGACTGGGGAACAAGCTCTTAGCTAGAATCTTTGCCATTTATTCACCATTATTTGCTTCCTCGCCCACTTTGCTAACGTGTCATTTCCTTTTCAGGTTGACTCCTGTCCTTGGCCTTCCTCCTAAAAGAGAATTCCTTCCAAACATTAGTTAGTAAATCTTCAGAATACCACTTGTCATCAAAAGTGAATTCGGCTTGTCCCATGCTGTACCTCAAACTACACTATCTCCCCTAAAGTCTGTTTCTGTCTTTGGGCCAATGTGTGAGCCACCATGCGCCACACATGTTTTTGCCATTTCATGTCTCTTCTTCCCCATCTCTACAGCCCCAGCCTTTTTATCCATGCGTGTGCATATGGCCTTGGATCCCTGGATCCCTGACTAGGGAGTCAACCAGATGACCTGGGCCCCACTGTCAATTTTCATATTGCTTGATCCTTCTGACTTGCTCCGGGGCCATTCCAGGTCAGGTTTTCATTGTAGTTTTTGCCTCTGGCTTTTTCAACTCTTCCACCTGGGGTGAACTTGCTTGTGCCCCTTTCATATTGGGGACCAGTAGGGCATCCCAAGGATCCACCCAGTTTTAGATACTGCTGCCTTAAGTCCTTTGCTTCCACCTCCTCAATATCCATTTTATTCGTCCTGTTTCTTAATAACCAACGAAAGATCCCATCTGCTGGAATGGCCTTGAGCTGTTCCTGTGTCTCTTCCATTCCTTTGTTAGTTATTCTAATTTCCTTGGCATGTGTGGGACCCATAAGAAGAAGCTGAGACAGGTGACCCCATAAAACTTCTTCCCTTGCTCAATTTTTTTATTAGTAAGGTCACGTGATGCCCCCGCAAAGGGGTCCTGTTCATTACAGTACTTATCATTACCTAGGAAGGGACATATTTAGTGGATGAATATCCTGACAATGAAAAGCCAGTTCAAAGTGGTTCGCACACAGCATATTAGCTGCTTCATCACTTGGACTATCATTTGGAATTTATAGGAAAAGGAGACTCAGACAGTCCCAGTTCACAAGGTTCACAGGCTTTATGGTGCTTTTAACCCGTTCCACCAGGTGACCGTTCCCTCCGCATAACTTGCTTTGCATCAGCATCATATAAAGTCATCTGTGATTGGTCCATGGTGGGTTGTATTCTCTATCTCAGCGATGCTGTAGCAAAGTTACTAATCAGTGTTTTGTAAAGGCAGGTAAATGTGGAGGCACTTGAAAGAGTGTTAAATGCAACAAATATATTTAAAAAGATGTAGCCCTCTTTAGTAGACAAATAATTCTGAATCAGGTTTTTGGATGTATGGCAACTTTTAATATACAGTATTTTGATTCTTTCTCATTTTCTCTTTTTCTAGCAAATCATGGAATTTTAGACTTATAGAGTTCCTTTGAAACCATTCTGTCTAGCACCATTATCTTTTGCTTTCTCTTTTAAAAAAAAATTTGCCTACTCTGTTTCCGTCCTCTTTCCACTGTAGTTTATAATGGCAATAACCTATCTTTACATGGTGCTTTAATTTACAAAGTGGTGACACAAGTAAGTTTTCATTTATCTTGCACACAAATCTGGAAGATGCAGATTTTTTTAAATTGTTTTTTATATCTTTTACATTTATATTCCCCTTGGGTAACCCTCTACCAATTTACCCGTGATCCATCTCCATAGTCCCTTGCGTCCTTTTCTACTCCATTTTGTGCCCTTATCCTGTCTCCCCCACCCCCACTGAGTGTCTCTCTTCTATTTGGTTTCCCTATAGTCCTGTTATAAATGAAACCATTCGATATTTTTCTCTTTCTTTCTGGCTTATTTCGCTGAGTATGATCCCTTCTAATTCCATCCATGTCGCTGCAAATTGCATGTGTTTATCTTCTTTGAATGCTGAATAATAGTCCATTGTGTATATGTACCTCATCTTCTTGATCCAGTCATCTATTTTTGGACATCTGGGTTGTTTCCATACCTTAGTTATTGTAAACAGTGCTGCAATAAACATACGGGTGCATGTGTCCTTTTGGATTAGTGTTTTTGTATCCTTTGGGTAAATTCCCAAAAGTGGTATTGCTGGGTTGTATGGGAGCTCCATTTTTAGCAGTTTGAGGAATCACCATACAGATTTTTTAAGTGAGTTAACTGAGACCTCATAAGTAGTAGCTGTACATGAACCTGTTTACTCTAATAAACTCTGTCAGATATACAGCTCACTTTCAGGCAGGAGCTGCATTCTCTTTGTGGAAGTGAAGCAAAAGTAATCCAAAGCTGCCATGAGTCACTGCGGGAAGAGCATGGGTTAGCAGGCAAGTAGTCGGGGGTGAATATGTTTGCCCTGCCCTGCTGTCATTTATTCATTCGGGAAATAGTCATCAAACCTCACCATTTGCTTCTGCCCACGTAGGTGCTGGGGTAAGCAGGAAACAGGAAGGTGGAGCTTCTATTTCACTGAGCAAATTTGTTGGCCAATGAACCACATTCCTGATGAAAAGAAACCCCTAGTATATAGTGACATGTCAGGTAAAGAAAGTAAAATGAGACGGTAGAGTAGAGAGATGGTAAGGCAGGGGTAGCCAGAGGTGGTGTGGTGTGTTTTAGATAAAGGAATCTGGAAAACCTCTCGGATGAGGTAATACTTAAGTGTAGATGGAAGGGAAGTAAAAGGTTGCATCATGCAAATATCTGGGAGAGAAAGCACCAGAGAGAGTTGCTTAAAGCTCAGACACCTTAGCACCACCTGGGGAGCTCTGATGGCACTGCCAGCCCTACCCGAGGGCCTTAGATTTCATTGACTGGGGTGAGGCTTGGCTGGTCCTTCAGAAAAGCTTCCCTGGTATGTAGGGGTTGATTAGTCTCTCTCTTTATGTATGTTCTAGCTGCTGCTGCTTTTTTTTTTTTTTTTAAATGAAATCTTCCCAGGAGATTCATAGGACCAGGCTGGGTTTTAAACCACAGCAGTACAGGGAACAGCAAGGGCCAAGTCCCTGAACCAGGTTGAGCTTGCCTCGTTTTCCCAGAGGAGCCAGAAGGGGTGAAGTGGCACCAGGCCCTGACTGGGTGATGTCAGGCAGTTTCCATTTTGGCATCTCATCTTCCTTTTTTGCAAAGCAAGGATAACACCTGCCTTTAAGGAGTATTGACCTCTCAGCTATCATTGAAGGAAATGAGAAATGGCAGGTTGGTTCTAAAGCTTGAGTGTGCATCAGAATCATCTGCAGGACCTTTTAAAATTCTGAGCTGAGATCCCATTCTCCCATTCTCAAAATTTCTGTCTCAGTGGCTCCGGAGTGGGGCACTAGAGTTTGTTTTATATTTCTCTTTTTCCTTTGCATTTTATTTCTGACCAGTTGCAAAGTGGTGCTGAAGGTCCTGGCCCAGGGACCATGCTTTGAGAACCACTAATGCAGGGGGCCCTCTAGCATGGTGCTGAGGAGGTTATGAGACAGTGAGCGAGTGGCGGGGGAGTACCCTAGAGATGAGAAGTGAAGGGAACTGCAAAGGGGAGGTGAGAAAAAAGAGGGTCTTGAGATACAAGGGATGGTCATTGTAAGACTCATTCCCCCTGATTTCTCCGTGGTTGGCTGTTTGGGAGTGAATGTGGTCCCCTGAGCGGAGCAGGGAATTTCCTCCGGCAGAGAAGGGGTCACTTACAAAAGCTTCCGGTGATCTGCAGTCAGGTCTTGCTGGGGTCTGGGCAGTTACCCTGCCAGTAGACACCACGGCACTCCAACAGACAGCGTGAAGCTTGCACACAGGATTCACGTCGGCAATTTAGAGCAATTGGGCGTTGAGCTGAAAAGATCTGACCGAAGGCCTGACTTAGGTTTTTAAAACCAAGTGTGTGGTGTGGGGAAGGACTGTCTGCCCTGGCCTAGGTCTGAGGGAGCTTTGGATGACGTATGGGTGAAGCTTTCAGAGGGCTGTTCTCCTGTGCTTACTAAAATGCTCAGCCTGGAGTTACTGGGAGAACTCTGTATTTTTAGCCAGGCTGGGCTGACAGAAAGTTTAGTCCCTAGGAGAGAAGCACATATTTAAGTCTCATGAGAACGTATTTACCTGGGTGGCTCACAGGTTCCCCTCCCCATCCCCCAAGGTGGGATCAGAATTCCATTTGTGTCTTGAGCCTCTTTAGCTCTGGATTAAGCAGCTGTGCTGCCCTTTTCTCCCCCACCCTTTCTTCCTCCTCTAAAGGCAAGAGCAGCTACAGCATGACTGCTAGAACACCTGTTGGACCCAGGGCAGTGAGTGAGCCCTGTTTTATCGGTGGGCATGACTGTGTCTTACAGCGAGGACTAACAGCGGTGGCCCTCTGCTTTCTGCCGCAGACCTAGGCTGGTGTGCTTGGTGCGATTCTCTCACCTTCTCCTCTCCATTGTCCATTTCCCTGAGCAGACAACTGTTCAGATGTGTTACAGTCCCCGTGCTCGCTCTCCTCACTTCTTTCTCAGATGAGGGTGAGCTGTGGGCCAGTATAGAATGGGCTCAAGGTTTAGATCTGCAGAAATGAGAGGAGAGAGGTGAACAGGATATCCCACTTTTGTCTGCAGGGATAAGCCAATCTTGTGTTCTCACCCTGTCATTCCTTAGATGGGGTTCCTATAAATATAATAAACTGATTTTTATTGGGTCTTGGTGTCCCTTTGAGAGCAGAGGTGACTTATTGGGCAGGATTTGGACATTCTGCACTCTTGAATACACTGTCATACTGACACCTGGGTGAAACAGAGGCTGAAATAGGGACGGTGAGGCTGAGAATGGCTGCTGTTTGGTTTGGCAACCTATTAACATCAGACTCGCCATTAATGTAACAGGAAGAATGAGGCCAACAAGACTCGAAACCATGTGGGGGAACTGAGATAGGACATAGTGTAATTAGATAATCGAGCAGAGAATGTTGCATATGAGGCCAACTGAGGGCTTGTAGCCCAGCTCAGGCAGAGGCTGGTCCAAAGTCTAGGGTTCTGGAAGGAGAGAAGCTTCACCAGTTTGGTCAGCAAGCATTTTGTCCAGATTGATCAGTGGGGAGAAGCGTTTCAACTAAAGGTTTAGGAGGACTGAAAGGGAATTGTGTTGGGGGAAAGGATGTCCTGAACAATTGGAGTCTGTGTGGTTGTGTGTGTGTGTGTGTGTATGTGTGTGTGTGTGTGTGTGTGTGTGTGTGTGTGTGAGAGAGAGAGAGAGAAACAGAGAGAGAGAGAGAGGATTCACCAGAAACAGAGTTGGGAGCCGGACAGGCAGAATGAAATACTGCTGAGGGGAGCAGCAGGGTGAGACAGGAGAGGTCTGCTGCGCCATGTGGGTCAGCTCCCTGGCCTGGCATCAAACTGGATAGCTTCATAGTGCTGCAATTAACCAGTTGCACCACCAGGGAGGCCCCAGCAAAAATGTTTTAGCTTCTTAAAGAGGCCAGCAAAACTCTTAGAGTCTTTTGACTGTGCCTTCTTAGGTTTGTTCCCTCAGTATATTATGAAATGGCTGCTGCAGTGTTAAATATCATGTCCACATTCGAAACAGGAAGGAGACATCATGATTACCTCTACCTTCTCAGGAGACCAGGAAAGTTACTAGCTGGGCATATTGTCGTAGGGCTTCTCTTAGCAAGCAAGAAAGGGAATATCTGCTACACTAAATTTTCTGCTGCTTCTGTTAATTGTATCCTACACATGATCACCAATTCTCTATTATCAAATGGTTCTTTTACCATCTTGAAGTAGAGGAAATCAAATGTCCTATCAGTGAAGCATTAGAAAAGTATGCATTATATTTTAATGTAGACAAAGAAATTAAAACATCCTTAAAACTGGTTTTGTAGAGGAGGTTCAGGAAGAGCCAAGAACCTCTTGAATAACGTGTGGAGTCGTTGAAATACTAGTAAGCTTGGAAACATTTCTGCAGCAAATATTGCAAAGAATTTATACCTGTTATTGTAAAGGGATCTTACCTAGCAAAAATTTTAAAAATTGCTCAAATCAAGTTAAGATATATTTTTTTCTCCTACCAAATTCTTTGTACAATCAGTGCACCCAATCCTTGTAAGTTCTTTGCTACTCCAGAGAGTATGAATTGGTACATCTTTCTTTAAGGTTTATAAAAAGTACAAAGGACTCTTAAATGCTAGTGCCCTTTACCCTAAAATTTATCTCTCAGGAGACTTTCCTATTGAAAAATTTAAATTATGGACCATGTAAGTCCATGTGGAAAATAGATTATTCTAGCAACATTTGTATTTGTAAAATAATTTGAAAACAGAAACAGCTTTCCAAAACAATTAAATCAGGTGTGATCTCTTCATGATTTTAATACAGTATTGTTAAAAATGAGAAGACATTTCCCCATTTTATAACATAGATAAGTATTTATTTACTTTGAACAAATATGTCAAATACTACCAATAAGTATCTGTAGATTGTGAGGTTACAGCCATTTTTATTTTCTTTATTCTTTTTGGCATTTCCTAATTTTCCTATAATGAATTTGAATTATTTTTTTGTAATTATATGATATTAACTATCTTTAAAAGTAAAAAAAAATGTGAATGTTTACTGAGATCCTTTTTAAAAAGTAATACTTAGAGATGTGCTTTGATCTAAACATTGGGTGCGACCACTTACAACTGAAAAGGACATTTTACTGATAAATTAGAGAAGGTGTTTTGGGAGCATTTTGTTCCCCTGGAGTCTGGTCTTTCTCAGTTCTGCCACCAAGGGAGTGTTTAAAGGAAGTTGTCACAATGGTTCATTCTTCTGTATTCACGTAAATCACATTGTTCTATTTTTCTTTTCCTAGAGGGCTTTCTGTTTTTCTTTTCTGTGATATGTATAGGACTGAGGTCACTAAAGGTTATAACTACATTCAGGAGGAAAAGGGAACAGGTTTAAGGAAACAGTTTGTCTTTATCCAGATAAACAAAGTCAAATCATGTAAGGACGGGGATAATTATTTCAACACATAATTATCCCCTTTGCTCAATATGTATAGAAAATGGGACCCAGTATTCCAGGACAAAGAGTTAATTGGCTTTCTTCCAAAGTTATTAAAACAAGTGTGGTGATGTAAATGTGTGCACTGCACTGTTTTCCCATATGTATGTATGAGGTGAGGGCCTCATTTTCTGTTTCTCTTTCTAGATGGAGATGTTTTTCCTGGGATCTGCCTTTCCACTAGGGCATCCAGGGTACTGTTACAGGGCAGGGAGAGGAGTACGCCAGAACTCCCAAATCTGCCGTCTCTAAATAGGTTCTGCCATCTACCGCATCAGTGCAAAACATATAAGACCTTAAGTGGAAACAAACTTTAATACAATCAGTGTACAATACAGGAGAGACAAAGAATATAGTTTCCAAATCAAGTACCCAAAATTATCCAACGCCTCATGGGTGAAAGTCCACCCAAATGAGATTGGCCCAAAGCAAGGCCCGAAAACCTAACACATGTCTAAAACACCTTTTGGCAGGGACCCACACAAAAGGGTCAGAGACAGCCAGACAATTCTGGGAGGAACTAAAACACCTTTCGGCTGGGACCCATACAGAAGGGTCAGAAACAGCCAGACAGGTCTGTGAGGCAAAGAGCAAAATCCAGATCAACACTGCCATAGTCAACTTCCCCACGGATCTCTCACCCACCATCTGTTTCAATCAGTCCAGGCCAGTGCAGCTTCTTTACATGTCTCTCTGCTCCTTGGGCCTCTTCTGGCGCTCCATCCTGCTTCCTCTCTTCTCCAGTCTCCTCTCTTTCCTTTCTTCTCTCTTATCTCCTGCTCAGCTCCACCCTCCCTCTGGTGGACCAGGGAACCTGGAACACACCCTTTTTCCTGGGGACCACCCTGTTACAACACATTAAGGGTTCAGATCTACTAGTGTGTCTTTTGCTGCTTGGAAACCCTTAGTATAAAGCCGCATATTCTTAGAGCTAGAAGATCTTATGAATTCATTTTAATTTTGCATTCAATTATTATTTTTTTTTCCAGGTCTTTTCACATCTAACATTCCTAAACTGAAGTGTATTTATCTCTGGGTTATGTCACCTGAGCTGGGAGACTTCAGCTCTCTAGAAAGATTCATCACGATTAGCCCTTGATTTCATATAAGTCACTGGCATGGTATTTAAGAAGATGGCTTCATTCATGTTCATTTACCCAAAAACATTGCGTTAGCATGTGGAATGAATGAATTTGTCTAAATGCTGCGTGTTTGTTTGCTTTTTCATTGAAATTAATCTAAGCGCTATTGGTTTAATCTTAATAATAGACCCTTTAGTTAAGGTGAGGGTCAGGAATTCTGAGTTGACATTGTGTAGAAAGTGAAATGTCGAATGGGACCAATTCCAGCCCAGAACCCTCCCGGGCAAGGAGATAGCTTCATCCTGAGAACAAGGAAATTCTCTTGGCATACTTTGGACTCTAGACATGGTTTTTCCTGAATAAAAGGGACTTTGATTTGAAATCAGTATTTCTTTCCCCTCTTGGCCCTTTATACAAAAGTCCTTTACATAAAAAGAGAAGAAGCCATTGTTGAAAAATTCTGTCTTGGTACTTATAAAACAATTTGTGAGGATTCTGTGTACCTCACGGGCATCTAAATAGTGACCTGTTCCCACAATGTAGCTGCCTGCGTTGTCCCCACTTGGATCACCTCAAATCAAAAGTAAAACTCTTGATTACCCCACAGCACACAAATCTCAGTTTCTGTCTTGGGAAATGGAGGTCCCTACGTCCTGGTTGTTGAGGCAAAGGTCTAAGAGATAATCTCAGTGCTTTGCCTTCTCTTTTCCCACAACCAATCTGTTAGCAGTTCCTGTTGACATTACTCCCCAGATAGAGCCCTAAATCACCGATCTCTCTCCTTCACCGTTGTTATGTCCGGATTCAAATCTCTGTCATCTCTCACTAGTTTATCCACCGGCTCCTTGCTCCCCTGGAGTCTGTTATTGGCACCAAGCAACCAGCAGGAATCATCTTTTAAAGTTATTTCCTGGTTTAATGTCATCCCCTATTTAAATTCATTCATTGGTTTTCCATAGCCGTCAGAACAAAATCTTTAGCCCTCACCCTGATTGACAAAGGCCTTTGAGGCCTGTACCCCACTACCTCTATGACCCCAGTTTGGCCACCCTCCCCATCCGTGGTCCTCTGGCCCTGCGGTTTCTGTTCTGTGAGCACGCCATCCATCCAGCCAACGGCCTTTCCCCCACCAGAGATGGACATTTGTCCTGTCCCCAGGGCTGACTCCTTCTGATATTTAGAACAAGGTGTTTTGAGCACTGTTACTCATCATAGAGGCCTTTCCTGACCCCCTGATTATAGCAGCCCCTTCCCTCCTCCACAGGCACTGCTTAACACGTGAACTTTCTTATGGCCTCCTTAAAGGATCTGGGTAACCTGTACAGCCCTCACCACCGTCAGTGCTTATGGCCAACTGCAAGCGCAAGAGAGCAGGAGGCTCATCTGGCCCCTCCTCACCGTTGTATCGCCAACACTGTAAGGGAGTTGCTCAGTGAATGGTGTTGCATGAATCTCATGCTCTGCTGCTTTTCATATGCTACGGAATCCACCTTTCCCTCAATTTATGTATCCACTAGGTTGCTTCTGCCTGTTCTCTGTCTTTACAGCAGTCTGGACTTTATGAGTATAAAGTCTTTGGTATTCTGGAGGATTGCCCACCAACTCTTCTGGCAGATGTCTATATGGACTTAGACTATAGGAAACAATGGGACCAATATGTTAAAGGTGAGAGAGATGTATGATTTTAAAACAATTCAATTACAATGTAGGGTCTACTGTTATTTGCTCGAGTCAGTAAAAAGCAGTAAGCTTAATTTCTCCTATATTATGTTACATTTTAAAATTTGGCATAAATACTTTTAATATTAGGTTGAAATATCCCTTCAATTTTTCCTAGGACTTTCTCCCTGTATGCTCTTTGATCTACTTTCCAGTTTGCTGGGAGGGCCATTCTGTTCTCACTGTTAAGTTGGTTGTCATCCTATATACTTGGGTAGTCATGGGAGGCTTCTTGGAGGAGGTGGTATCCCAGCTTTGTTTTGGAAGTTGAGTTAAATTTTTCTAAATGACAAGAATGCATGTGGGGAGGTTTACAGGGTGAGGGGATCACAGATTCGGGGAACAGCATGAGTTAAATCAGGAAAGCATGAAGCAGCATGAAATGTTCAGAAAGTGAACAGTTTGGCATTGTTGGGGTAGCAGAATCTAGAATGAGGGTGGGAGGAGTGTCCAGGTCCGCAAGGGCCCAGCAAGACCGCCAAGCTATGGTTCTTAGGAAATAACCTGTAATTAACCCTGCAAGTGATGAAGAGTTATGGAAGGCATTAAATAGGGGTCCTCCTGCCTCTTGGAGCTGACAGTGACCTCTGCCATCTCAGTCACAGTGGAATGGAACTGGCCAGGGGGCTCATAAACTCTGAAAGACCCTTATAGAAGTCGGGAGACTCTTGGATGCAAATAACAAAAAGGTAGGGCCTCCCTGGTGTTGCAAGTGGTTAAGTCTCGGCGCTGTCAAGTTATCACAAGTAACAACAAGGTAATTAATGCCAGTATTGGAAAAAGGGAAAAAGAGTTTATTGTTTCATGGCATTGAAAAGTCCATGAGTCCAGCTCCAGGACAGCTGCTTCTAATACTTAAACAATTTCTCCATCTCAACTGTTTTTGTCTGACCTGATTCTCAGACGGGTTATGTGTCATGACAAAGATGGCCACGAAGCTTATATTCTGACCATTTAAATAGTCCAGGAGGAACAGGACCGAAGTTTCCACTGTCCTGCTGATAGTAGCCCGAGGCCCGGGGTGGGCTCTCATCAGCTCACCATGGGTCATGTGCTTACTTCTGGGGGACGTATGTCAAGGCTTGAGGTCACCTGGAGTTTTCAAATACCTGTCCCATCGAGGAGGATTTGTGATATATATCCAAGGAGGAAGGCAGGCATCCTCTGTCCCAGCCTTTCTAGCCCCCATGGTTCAGTCATGGAATATAGATGTTCCCAATAAGATGTGCTTATGGCTTCCATTTGGAAAATAGCAACATCAAGAAGCAGGCAGCATGCAAAATCCTTTTTCCAGTGACAGTCACAGCTAAGGCATCTCAGCCCGGCCCGAGTTGCATTTGGCCTCAGCAGTTTGTGCTATGGCATCTGATCCAGTGACCACCACAGTTAGGCTTCTCTGATCTCCTGAACCTGGCTCTGGTGGTCTTGGATATCCGTGTCCTCCCCGGAGTCTTTACTAAACCACTTGCTGGAGTCACCAGCTAAGGCCCTGCACCATCCCTGACCCAGTCACCATGGCCATGTCTTGGTCATTTCCCAGCCCCGAAATGAATGCCCAGTCAGTTCCCCTTAAACCACATACTCAAGAAGAGGAAGGGAGATGACCTGAAGGAAAACTGAGATGCTGGGCTGAGACCCTTCTCAGGCCAGTGCTGAGCATGCAAAAGACAGCTGTCAACTCCTGTCATCTTTTCAAGGGCTGTCTTCAGCCTCCTGTGGCACCCGCAGGCTGGCAAGCTTTGTAACTCATGGCCTGCTTCTAATAGATTTTCTTTCAAAAGTTGGCCTAAACAATACATTTCTCCTATCAGCATCTCCTCAATGGGCACTAGGAGCTACTTCAGCTGTCTTGGTTCTTCGACTGCTCCCAGTCGTTAGAAGCTCACTGTACAGCTTGCATTGGAGGGTGCACATTATTCAGTTCCTTTGCCATCAATCTCCATCCAAAAGTTGGCTGCTCTTGCACCTACTGGCACGATGAAGGAAATTTGGTCACAGTAGCTGCGGTCTAGTGGAAAGAATCATGGGAGAGAAGCAAGGAAGTTAGGATTAGCCACAGTGGTGCTGCTTCCCATGGCCTAGCAAGCCCACGTTAGTACCCTCTCTGAAACCTTCCTTCCCTACCGGAATGCGCTGGACCAGGTGACTCGGGTCCCAGGCTAGCTATAATGAGTCAAGGAAATCTAGAGGAAAAAAGAACTCAGAAGCAACATTATTGATACTCTAGTGACATCTGGTGGCTACCTTGATTTTAAAACCTGAACATTTATTTTGGGATGCCTGATTTTGTTAGGTTACATTCTGTCTGACAAACTTGTTTGTGCTCTATGACAGACATGTCTTGTTGAATTCTTTTATTTTTACTGTATTTTTATTATAACTGCTGCACTGTGCTCCTGACAACAAGCTTTCAATGGTAATGAATCTGCCTGCCTTTTTCTAGAATTCTGTGCCTTATGAATTAGTCAGCTATCATGTCCTAGAGGTCATCGTACCTAGGCTTCTAGTTCATGGAAGCCAAAGAGGTTTCTAGATGCGTTAACTTCTTTTGCTCTCTTTAGAACTCTATGAAAAAGAATGCAACGGAGAGACCGTCGTCTACTGGGAAGTGAAGTACCCTTTCCCCATGTCCAACCGAGATGTATCCTTTCCCGGGGGACACCAGCACTTGGCTTCCCAAGTGTTTCTGTGCCTATGGTCATCATCTGGTGGTCTTCCAGTGAGTGTGGACAACATTGTCGTGGGTTCTTGCAGAGAATCTGCTAACGTTAAGGCTTGTGTGGTTTGTGGAGATGAGAGTGTGAGTGTAGCCCCGACCACTTGGAGCATCTATAACTGTGAACACTGGGAGCAGCTCCTCCTTTCCTGAGAAGTTCTGTAAGACCTTGAAGTTGTCGGGCCTCAGAATAGGGGACCTGCAAAGAATCTTCATGAATAGTGTTTAATACTGTCAACCTGCAGAGGAGAAGGCTGGGAATCAGAGATGTAAAATGGCTGAGACAAGTGGCAGAGGACGGACTAGAACTCAGGCGCCTGCATTTACAGCTCTCCCCATCCTCCCGTTTCAGTTGACCTCATGAACAGGGTGTATATTTCTTCCCTCCGTTCCCTTGTTTGTGTAGTGAAGTTGCTGTGGAATGTGGGGAGCTTTAGTTAACATTTGAGGGTCTAAGAAACCCTGTAGGGACAGCCTGGAAGGCAAGATGAGAATTGGCTGGGCAGACAGGTTGGAGGTAGGTGACTGATGGGTCTCGCTTCTTCACTGTCCCCTGCCAGCGCAGCTGCTGAGTGCTTTGTCACGCAGTGAATCGCCTTATCAGACCCTTCGACCTAAGGTTCTAGGGGACTTAAAAACAAAGCTTGGAAGCTGAACTAGGTGATCTCTGGGGCCCATTCTAGCTCTGACTTTCTTTGCGTCTCTATGTTCCTAAATAATTATTTTCTAGAGAGGGGGAATGTTTGGCGCATTTTGTGTGCATTATTTCTGTCCATTTTTGTGTCTAAAGGTATGTGTCTACCCTGGCCCCCAACTAGATTATAAATCCCTTAGGGTTTATTTCTTGACACAATTCTCATATATCACTAGTAGTCTGTATACACGTGGCATGCACTTCCACAAACTGTTAATTCCTTGGTCTCGTCAGATTCATGTGGTTTTCTCTAATCCTGCCTACACCTCTGCAAGGCAGAGATCACCCCCCTCTTGTTTCACAGCTGACTCAGGTAAAGGGAGCTCAGGCCTGTGCTCAGGTTCACACAGCTTGTTGGTGGAAGGAACAGATTTGGGCCCCGGGTCCAGCTGTCTCCAGTGGCAGTGGTCTTGACTTGGGCACCACCCACTTATCTGACCTCCCAGTGACACTGCTGGGTGGGTTTTCTGAGGAGTGGACACTTGGGGTTCATGGAAGTTCTATTTATGACTTTCCATTGCCATGCAGTTCCCTAGTGAGGTGTATGTGCACATGTGTCTCTCCCATAAGGGCTGTTCTGTTCTTGAAAGGAGAGAAGAGTGCAGTGGAAAAGAAGATTACTTTTGGAGTGAACAAGGTTGAGTGTGTGCCCCTCCCCTGGTTTGCTGTGTGACCTTTTAAAAGGCCCTTCACTTCTCTGGGCCTGAACTGGGCATCCTGCAATCATGGGAGAAGTGCCACATTGGACCTTGCAACCCTTCAAAGACGTGCCAAATTTAAGTTAATGTATCAAGTTAAATTTTCCTCAATGGAATGGTAGGTGCTTCCATCACGTGAGTAAGTTGTGGCAGAGAATATTTGCTGTGAGGAGAAAGTAAAAGGCTTGAGAGAAAGGAAAGCCATAGCCAAGCAACATCATTTCTTCACAAAAGCATTTAAGAACTTGACCCACCAGTACAAAGAGTGTGGGGGCAATAGCACGAGCACCCAGTGTCCAAGCGGCCCTGTGGGGTGCCCATGTGCAGGGTGGGACTTCTGTGGGTGCAGCCTGGACTCTGAGGGGGCTGGGGCTCTCATTGCTGCTCTGTTACAGTGAGTGTAATTGTGCTATTTACTGTAGCTTTTTGATTGTTTCAGACTTTCACTTTCTTCTAGTCTGAAACCTAAAGTCACGTCATTTGAAAGTATAATGAGTTGAACACATATATGAACATATATATGAACGAGTTGAGACCCGTCTACCTATGACAGTCTAACTGGTTTTGGCAGCCAGATCTGGGTTCAAATTGAGATCCCATCACTTTAGCTGGGCCACGGGATCTTGGGCAAGTTTCTCCTCTGAGCCTTGATTTTGTCATCTGTAAGATGGGCGAACTTATACAGCACTCATGGGGATTTTGTCAGGGTCAAAATTATTGCTGTGTGTAAAACAGTTTATTGCATGCTAAGGAAGGACTCAGCGAGTGGTGACTTAGTAAGTGTTTCTCAAAATTTAATGATCTTCCCTAGACTAGCACCGTAGACGTGCTGGTGTTTTTGGGACTGTCTGCTGAGTTGAAAGAGCTTTGTTATTCCTGGTGAGCCAGTGTTAACCCAGAGAGGGAATCCGCCTGCTGAGCACTTAGATGCGCCTGTGTCTCTTGTGATCTCCAGCGGTGACATTACTAGTCTGTGCTTGCACGTGGAGGTCGGTAGTCAGAGCTTCAGACTAGGGCAGCATAGGACAAAGCAGAGCGTGCCGAGAGCTTGTTCTGCCGCAGACTCCAGCTCCCCTCACCCCTGCCAGGCCTGCCTGTTGTGCACTGCTACTCGCATCTCTTAGATACAGAAACTGAGTCTGAGGTTCAGAGACCCAGGATCAGCCTGTTGCTAAGTGACCAGTCCTCCGATACCGCCTAGTACCTTCTGGGAGCAAGGAGCGGTCCCCCTGCACGGTTAAAAGCTTCGGGAACTGTTCACAGATGGGAAGGCAAGTTCTCAAATGGTCATACCAGGTGGTAGTTGGCCCCATTTTGCAGTGCAGATAGGGGGCCAGGGCAGGTGAGTAACAGTGCAAGGGAGCAGACGCGGAAGGTACAGACTCGCTCCCCCCCAACCCCCTGCATCTGACTTGTGGGGCTTCCCTTCTGCCGTCTGAAACACTGCCTTGACTGATGGATCAGTACGTCTACATGCGGCAGCGGCGAGACCTGGATGTGGAAGGGCGGAAGATCCATGTGATCCTGGCACAGAGCACGTCTGTGCCTCAGTTTACCGAAAAGTCAGGTGTGATCCGGGTGCAGCAGTACAAGCAAAGCCTGGCGATCGAGAGTGATGGCAAGAAGGGGAGCAAAGGTAAAGGCAGGGTGCATGTGGGTGCACATGGCACAACCCATGCTGATGGGAGACATAACTACGTGAAGCATATTCCCTGAAGTCAAGAGAGTGGTGTCCGGGGTTAGTGTCAGGGATGGGGCTGGGATCACCCCTGGAAACTTGGTTAGTGCAAGGTGGTGCTTAAATCTCACTCACCCCATTCTTAACTTACCCTTCCATTGTCCTGATGAAATCAGAACAGTCCAGTGAACTAGAGGCATTAGACAGTCACTTCAGGCTGGACCTGTGGATACATAGGCCAGGTCTGAGGGTGGGTGAGAGCACTGCTCCGACCTCCTCAGAGAACACAGCTCCTGCCCAGTGCTCACCCAGCAGCTCCCTTCCTCTCTGCCTGAGTTGCAGCCCCAGGGAGAAATGCTGATAGGTTGCTATTCTGGAATAAGTATGTTCTCACGTCTTAAGTAAACCTGAACCACGTAAGGCTTGTTACAAGCTGCCGCATTGGTTGTGTCACCTAACTCTTCTGAGTCTGCAGTATATTGTTTATAAACTTGGATTTAGTTCTACCAATTCCTAGGCATTGTTAAGATAATTAAATGAGAGACTATGTAAGTACCTAGCACCAGTCAGGTCTTTAATAAATAGCAGAATGTTTATAAAAATATTTGTATATAAATATCCTGTAAGACAAGGCAGGGGGCAAAGACCCCCCCCGAATTATGGTAGCCTTTTCCTTGTTTCTGGGCCTGAATATGAGGCTAGAAAGTTCCCAGGGTTTGTTGTATCTTTTTAACATTTTTCCTCCTTCTGAATTGTCCTTTCTTTCCCCCTTCTAGTTTTCATGTATTACTTCGATAACCCGGGTGGCCAGATTCCGTCCTGGCTCATTAACTGGGCCGCCAAGGTGAGATCCGAGGAGGCAGGAGGGGGAAGTGTGTTTGACAAATGTTGACTTAGCCCACGGGGCTGTCAGGCTAAAGAGACTCGCTGTCTAAGGCCTAATGAGGCTCTTTTATGAAGCACCTTGGTTGAGTGACTACAGTTAGGTCTGGGGTTGCCAACACCCAGGATAGAGGCTGGGACAAAGGCGAAGGATTGTTAGCTGGAATGCCAGCCCCTCCCTGCTAATGCACCGAGACCCCGCCAAGGTCACTCTCTGGAACCTTCAGACAATAGTCTGCTCCTTCTGGGAACCCTAATGCCTTGGGACCCTGTTTCTGCTTGTGGAGGAGTGAGACAGACCAAACTGGCTCACGAGACAACCAGATGTGTCCACCTGGGGAAACCTCTACTTTTGTTATTTTGTTTTGTTTTTCTGCGAAAAGAGAGAGAACTATAGCGGTAGCTTGGATCACCAGAGACTGCCTAGGAGCCTGGCATCGCGGGGACCGTTTAGCCGGCTTTGCATGTCCTACTTACTGGCTGGAGGGCTCGACAGAGTCCCTGGGAGGGAGAGAAGCACAAAGGCATTGAGCCAGACATGTGATTCTGAATTCTGGCCCTGCTTCTGACAATAATCTAGGGAAGCATCCATTTTTTCTTTTCAAAACTGGAGATGGATATTGACTCTCTCGTGGAGATGGAGTAAAATAAGACAGCGTTTAGGAAAATTCTTGCACAGTCTTCAAGTCTAGCTAGATAACAGGATGTTCCACCCCTGGTTCCTGCATCCTCGCCATTTTCATGTTCTGTAAGGCAAGTCCTTTCTTTCACTTCTTAGAAAGAATCCCATAACCCAGCTCAGTCCTACTTCCTGTGATGTTTCAAATTTTATTTTAAGAGGCAGCGTCTCTGAAATGCCGTCCCTTTGTACTAGCAAAAGCCAAAATATAAAGCAGTGTCTTGCTGCAGAGCCCCTGCCTCGGAGTCTGAACTCTGCCCTGGATTTTACCTTCTGTTGACCTTGGGTCAGGGGCCCTATTGTCTTTCATGATCCCCAAGTCATCTTTGTTTACTTCTTGCCACCTCTTAAAGTGTCAGAAGTGATTGCTCTGAGGACAGAGACGTGACAGTCTCTTTTGCTTTGCAGAATGGAGTTCCTAACTTCTTGAAAGACATGGGGAAAGCTTGTCAGAACTACCTCAAGAAGACCTAAGGAAGGGAGTGGGAGCTTTGTGTCCGTGGAATAATGTCTCAGAAGTGCTGCAACCCCCCACGCTCAGCCTTCCTCTCGTTCTTCCGTCTTCAGCAGCCTGCACCCTATAGCATGTCGCCCCTGAGCCTGTTTGCCTGACGCCCAGCTCGCCCGGCTGCTTCCTTTCCCATTCTCCCCACCCCAGGACACCCCTTCCACTATTGAATTTGGGTCAGATTGGTTTGTTTATTTTTAAAAAGGGAATTCCTCCATAGGGAACGCAGCCATCCCATTGTGCCACTTTAGGGGGATGGGTTAGTAGAGCAGTGCCTACAAAACCTAAGGCTGACCGGTCCCGGCAAGCTGGCTCCTTCCCAGAACGTGATTTCTTGCAACCCAAGAGAGGAGGCCGGAAGTTGCATTGCTTCCAGAGTGGCCACTCAGCCCAGCAAGACTGGCAGACACATGCAGAGTCCATTTGCATTGTGCTCTGGTGACTTGATTCGGCTGGGATATGACACGATAAGCCAGTAAGTCTGTCACTCTTCCTCCCTCTGAAGGATCGCTGTTGTGTGATCTGTTATGATAGTAAACCATCCTGGAAAACATAGCAGGCCTGACTGAGCATAGTATGTGATGGCCATTTTTTCTCATTGTACATTCCTGAGTGTTTTCTTTCTCGTATGTCCCTGGGGGAAGGCTAACCCTACCTCACTAGCTCTGCATTTAACTGGAAACAAGACATTAAGATGACTGACAGTTAGTGAAAGCAAAGATGCTTCGCAAAAAGCAAACAGATGAGGCAACTTTAGGTGCAATGAGATGAGTTTCCCTTCTAGAATGTTTGGAAGTGTTGAAGGGATAATAGTTCATAGCCAGCAAAATATTTATTAGTGATTTCATTGAATCTATACCCTTTTCTCAGGAATTCTACCTAAGTTGTCTGCCTCTTCCACACTGAGAGATTTCAAGTTTCCTGTTTTCTCCTAAATTTTGGTAAGCTGTCCTGTGGCCAAAGGCAGAGCCTTGATAATCTCAGGGAAAATTTTTAACTTCTGTGTATGATGGTAGTACATCTTGATGGATGGACATAGAAATTCAGGATGTAAAGCCAGAGTAGGAAATTTACTGAAATGGGATACCTCAAACTATGTTTTCTTTCTGGGGAGAAAAGTGTAGTCCTACCAAATAAATACAGAGCAACTTATACTTATCTTGTCTGCAGCTTCTTTCCCACCTTTCGTAAGGATGAATTCATTAGGTCACTTTTATTTGCAAGTCTCATCTAACCTAGCCCATGGCTTGAATATAAAACAAGACTTGAAGCTCACTTCCATGCAAGGCCTCATGTAGGGCGGCCTCAGGTAGGGGTTGATGCAGGTGCTGAAGCTGACATTGGAATTCATCTCTGTTCTTCAAGTTATCTTCATTGTTGGGTGACGTTTGGTGGCTGGGTTGCTGCTACCAGAAAAAGGTAGAAAGATAGCCTTGCATCTCCCAGGCTCACACTGAGCCAAAAATAAGCATTTCTTTCTAATACAAGCGAAGTTATTCCATGATGCCTCTAAACCCTGGTCCTTCCCTGCCCCAGTCATTGTGCTCATATGGAGTGAATGATGCAAATGAGTCCCTCACACAGTTATCATTAGTATAGTCTTATCAGTAATGTAACTGGAATTTAAATTAGATCAACTACATCTAAATGCCTCATAGAGGTCAAATTGAAATTTTATGGGTAGTCATTGAAACACACACAATAGGATGACAGTCTTAGCAGCAAGCACTTGGCAGACATTCATGTATGGTATCTTGCACACCTTAACTTTTTATCCTTGTGCAACAATTTGCTAGTACTCTTAAGAATACCAAGAATACTGAGTTTTAGATGACAGTCAAAAAGAGGCCACAAAGTTTGCTATAAACTAGTAGTTATGACTTTTTGGCATTTATGCTTGCTCATTTGGAGTAGACGACAGTCCCAAATAGCACTGGAATATGAGGCTATATGGGAAACTGAGAACCTCTGAGTCAGCAGTAGATTCTAGAGGTGCAAAAAAATAATGTAGGACTCACATGTTAGAGGTTGCACCTGGTTCTAGAGGAGGTACCTTTTGGCAGGGGCTAGATATGTCATTTGGAATTTGAAAGTTACACATCATTCTTCTAGCATTGTTTTACTTACTTTTCCAGTGTCTGTCTTCCCAAATAGACAATAAGATCTTTGTGGCTAGAAGCAGGTATTTCACTTTGATTATTGGACTGACCTGAGTGAATTAGTGATTTAGAGAAGATTGATTCATTGGCACACACAAAAAACTAAACCCATCGAGGTGGGGGTTAAATTTAATTACACCAAGTAATAATGTCATTTGATGATTTAATTTAAGGCAAATTATTTCCCAGTTTATTGGTAGGTCTAGATTCCTCGGGTTCCTGTGGATTCTTCCTTGAAAGCACAAACATCCTTTCTTTCCTGGTGTGACTAAAGGTTATATTTTAAAGTTATGGAAATGGTGCCCTCTGGGCTGAATCCAGCTGAGATTAGTCAGGACTTCAGGATTTTAATGATAAACGTAGCACTACTGTCAATGCTATAATTTTTCCATAGGCAAGTTACTCATACTGCGTAACAATTCCAAATTAATGGCCGCCTTGAAACTGAGGCATTCCAACAGAAGGTCACTTCCCTTGCGAATGTTCCCATTTCACAGTGAGAGTCCTGGCCTGGCTCCTGGGCTGAGATTCCTCATCCAGATTCCCAGTCTGAAATGTCTGCCCTTCAAACTTGCTTTCCAGCTGGGCTTGGGAGTGACAAAGCAGGGAGAGTCCACTCGGTTCTCGCGTCGCTGGTAGCAGCGCCTCGCCGGCTCACAACATTACCATTAACGACTTTGATACATGTAGTCACTTAATGTGTCTCAGGGGCCTAGTGTCCATCTTGGCAAGGGAATAGTCATGGCAGTGCCTGGGATGAAGGAAACAGGCCTGGTACCTGCCCTTAAAACACTCTGTCCTGAAGAGGAAGACACAGAGGACATGCTGTTGACAGGTTGATAAGTTTAGAGAAAGATCAAGTAAAGGGTGCTAGAGGCTATAAACTGGGGCCCTAACCATGTTGGGGAGAGGTTAGGAAGGAACTTGGTAGAGTTGGCTGGGTGAAGGATGGTGAAGAAAACTTCCATATACAAGGCACCATTTGCATAAAATCCTTCAGACTGGGAGTCCACCATGTCTAAAGAATTATCAAAGACAAGTATGGCTGGAGCAGAGAAGATGACGGGGAGGTAGCTCCTATGTGGTTGAAGGAGAAGGCGATTGGGCCACTGGAGATCCTGAGAATCAGAGCAAGGATTTCAGCATTCTAGCGTAACCTGATAAGATTACTCATTCTTAGCAACTGCTCATTGGCCCCCAGGGTTCTCCCATCATCTCCAGCTGCTCTTCCCATATCATCACAGGAGTTCTACCCGGAGTGCTCCAGGCCTGTCACTTCAAGTCCTTTCTACCACCAGGCAGCACCACTAGCCCACACTCAAATCTGATTTCCAAAGAGAAGCATCAGCCTCTAAAATTTAGCCAGAAAAAAAGGGGCCACAGGGAACATCCAGGAACACCCTCGCGTTCCTCCTAGTCCATGCTGGTGTGCCACGGGTCCCCTCTAACATGTCACACAGCCTGTCCAAGCAGAGTCTTCAAAGTAGCCGAGTTTTAGCAAAGTACACAGTGACCCAATCTCTCTCATGCTGCGTGGCCATGTGGTGTGTTCTCCCTAGAGTTGTATGGTCATGAAAAGTATGTGCCACTTCCCGTTCAGGATATTAAAAGGAAAGGCTGTGAATTGACTTGGTTCTTGTCCTCTTCGCTATGGCTGGGAAATGATAAGAGCTGGAACAATTGCCTTGGCTTCAAAGATGAAAGCCTAAGATTAAGGATCGCAAAACAGGCCTTCCACCCCTGGATTGTCATGAGTGAAATAAACTTTCTTATTTTAGTTACAACATGTTAAGAATAGCAGCTTGGCCTATACCAACTAATGACCAGCTCACAAGGGAGTATCCCATCAAACCAGGAGATCAGGAGTGCAGAGCGGAACCACTTGAGTTAATTCTGAGTAGGATTTCAGCACAGGCCTGTGGGGAGAAGGGCATTACAGGTAGAGGCATCTGAACAGTGACGTGTGTGGGAAATCTTGCCATGTTGATGACTTAGCTCAATATTAAAAAGGCATCAGGAACCAGAGCAGAACCATAGCTCTGGAATCTGGGAATAAGAGCATGGGATCTGGCATTGGAGAAACCAAGTCTCTATTTCCCAATCTCCAATTTAATTGGTGGATTTATCATAAGCAGGTTATTTAACATCTGTAGACCTGATGCTCCTTAGTAATAAGTTTGATATAACTTCCTATCTCCCCCAAAACTAGGCTTTAAGAAGTGCTGCCAATCCAGTGTCTAGCACATAGTAAGAGCTTCATCACATTAATTACTTTTCCTTATCTCTGAACACTAGGATCTCAACAGGTGTGATGGCTAGTTTTACATGTCAGCATAACATTGGTCAAGCATTATTGTAGGTATGGCGGGGTGGGGTTGGTTTGTTTCCTGATCTAATTTTATTTTTTAATTTTTAATTTTGGGGGTTGCAGTTTTACTCTTCCATATATGCATATTTTCACTCACCTCCGAGCCCATACCCTATCTGTTCCTGAGGGGGATTATTGGATGAGATTAACATTTGAATCAGACAAGTAAAGCAGATGACCCTGTCTAATGTGAGTGGGCCTTGTCCAGTCAGTGGAAGACCTCAGTAGATGAAATAGGGCTCTCCTTCTGCAAGTAAGAGGCCTGCTCCTGCCTGGCTGCTGACTTTGGGGATCAGTCTTTTCCTGTCTTCAGACCTGAGCTGAAAACTTCGCTCTTCTTGGGTCTTGGCCTGGAACTACACCATCAGCTATCTTGAGTCTCTGGGTTGCTGGTTGTAGATATGAGGACTTCTCAACCTACATCATCATGTGAGCCATTCCTTATCCTAAAAGCTTTCTCCCTATGTGCGCACACACACACACACACACACACACACACACACACACACACACACACACACAGCATGTTGTTTCGTTTCTGGGGAACCCTGCCTTGTATAGCAAATCTGTCAGTGATTTCTAGAAGTGAAATTTATTCCAGTCTGAAGCTTTTATAGATTAGGTTTTTCCAAATCCATTGAATATGTTACAGGAAAATCAATAGGGAACTCTGTAGTGAACCTTGAATTTGTACAAAAATTTGACAAAAGTTGGATGGATTTCCTTTGCATGCAAAAGGAATAGCTTGAGACAAAACACAGAGGCAGTAGCATGAGAGGAGGTAGGCATGTGCAGGCAGAGGGAGTAGCTGATAATAGTTCACATTTATTGACCCTTATTCAATTCCAGGCACAGGCCAAGTCCTTCACTCATACTAGATCACTTTGTTCACTTATAAAGACCCTGTGTGAGTGAGGAGTTTACTGTATAATCCACTCATACAGCACAAAATAATATTCAAAAATTTATGTTGAAGGAATGAAAGGAACAATAATTGTAAAGCCCCAGGAGTCTCAGTTTGACTACTATGTCACAAAGATAGGCCCACAAAAAAATGACACTTTTGTGTTTCACCTAATTCTCACCAAAGAATGAACTTCGAGAAAAGTACATTTTTTTTTTAAGCTGGGATTGTTTTGTCTGTTGAGTTTTTTTTTTTCCTTTCTTTTTTTGGGGGTCTTTATTTTTTACTTAAAATTAAAAAAAAAATGTTTGCCTCCTTTCCATTGTGATTCAACACCTTTGCAGGACTTACACTGACCATCTAAAAGTTCACAAACCAGAAAGGTATTTTTGATTTAACTGGGGGAGGGAGAGAGGCAGGAGGCAAGGCAGGACGAGAAGAGAAGACCTTTTCATTTGCAGGCCAGAATCCTGAAACTTAAGAAAACCTGTGTTACCCTAGGGACAGATATGGACGGGGGGTGGGGGTGGGGGCAACACACCAAATCCATTTTCTCCTATCTGTTTGACCTGGTTCCTCTCTCGTGGTTCATAAACTGAGAAAAATCCAGAGGAAACCAAGCAGGACAAAAACGGTACTTAGAGCTCAGTGGAGGACATACAGCAACTTTTGTTTTATGTCAAACAGCTTATGAGGGGCTGGATCTGTTTTTAAGTGGTCATGGATTTTGCTTACCAATGAATGTGGTGTTTCATTTTCCAAGCGAAAGTGAATAATATTCTTCATTAGGAGCCTATATTTCAGGCTGGTATTGAATAATTACTGGACTGCTGAAAGCCTCCAAGTAGGAGTTCGCCTTCCACTCCACGGCTTGGCTCAGGTTCCCATTTCAGCTACTTTAGGCTCTTGTAAACAGCATTGGTTTTCCATTACAAGTTAGGAAATGTGACTGTGCAGTAACGGTGTGGGTCCCTGGAGAGGACCTGCCAGGGAGGCCGTTTCCTCATGTCTCATTTTAGTTTGTGACTTGCTGGCGAGGTGGAGTCATCTCCGAAGCTCCATGTCTTCCCATCCTATTCTATTCCACTAACTTATAAAACAGCCAGCGTCCCGCGCGAGGACTAGCGGATCAGCCAGATGTTTCCTGAGCGCAGACAGCGTGCATTTCCCCTCGCACATCATCTTGTGAGAGGGGAGGGCTGGCAGGCTCTCACCCTGCCTGACATCATTGGGCGAGGTAGCCCGGGGGAGAGTTTCAAAGCAGAGCAGCTTGGCCAGCGAAGAGCTCGACTGGCAGCTCTGTGCTGGGATTAACTGACCCAGATAACTAGGGAGAAGGAATCAGCAATTTAAAGTGTATTTATTCTCCAGGAGGAAGTAGAACACCACCCCCCCAACTTGCTGGCTGTCCACGGGCTATGGGACACCTCCCTGGTGGCTCCACATAGGCAGTAAGGATCAGTTTACCATATGGCTTCTTACCCCCAACTTCTTGTTTTCCCCAATCTTTGCCTGAAGTTGAAGTGGGATAAGCTCAACTGATTGCAGTAAAAATAACAGCAATAGTAATAATAGCAACAATAATAAATCAGCTATCTTTCTCCAAACAACATAGGTGAACTCAGGTCCTAAAACTCTGACTTTAAATCATTTGGCTTGTCAGATTCAGGGTGTTAGAGCCAGTAAAATAAAATAATTTTTTTTAATATAGAGAAGAACTGATATGGAATTGCCAGCTTCCCATTAGAAAGGTCATTAAAGATAAATCAAAACAAATAGAATGTACCATTTCCTATCACTATGATTTCATAAAAGAAAGGTTGATTTAACCTCTCTTATTGAAACCCTTCCAAGAGACTTTCCTCACACTCATAATCAAATCCAAACTACTAAGACTTAAAACGTTCCATATGACCTGGGATCTGGCCCCTGTCCACTTTTAGAACTCGGACTCCTCGTTCTACTCTTCTCCTTATTTCTTCTGTGTCCCTCAAACATGCCTTGGTCTTTGCATTTGCTGTTTCCAACATCTGGCATGCTCTTCTCCCAGGTGAGTATAGGGCACTTTGGTAGGCTACTTCCTGATGTGACTCCCAGTAATGCCACCTGCTGGGACTCATGCCCTTCTTTAATCCCCTTCTCTATGCATGAGTCCCATAAATGACTTGCTTCTGAAGAATAAACTACAGCAAAATGTTGGCGTTCCTCATCCAAGGTTAGGTTATAAAAGACTGTGACTTTGTCCTTGCTCGCTTTCTCTCCTGGCTCCTCTCACTTGCTCTGGGCAAGCAGTTTGCCATTTGTGGGCTGCCCTTTAGAGAGGCTGATGTGCTAAGGAACTGAGGCTGGCCTCTAGCTAGCAGCCAGTCAGGAACTGAGACCCACAGTCCAACAGCCTGGGGGAAGTCAGTCCTGCCAACAACCTCCTGAGTGAAATTGGAAGCAGATCCTTCCCTGATGGACTTTGCAATGGCTGCAGTCCCTGAAGACACCTTGATTGCAGACTCGTGACAGATGCTGAGCCAGAGATGCTGGAACCAGCTAAACTGTGCCCTGCTTTCAGACACACTGAAGCCATGAGATCATTTCAGGTCAAATTCTGGGGTGATTTGTTACACGGTGAGAGATAGCTGATGCACTGCCTTGCTTTATCTGCTCAGATGTCATCTTTGCTAAAGTAGTCTCATCTCTAAAACAAATAAAATTGATCCTATATTATCCTCTCTGTCCTTCCCATCTGTATTTTTTTCACAGAAATTATCACTACCTATATGTACACATTCATTTATAGCTCGTTTCCATACTAGAATAAAAATTTAATGAACACCATGTCTGAACATAAATAATTATTCATGTCTGAATATGATGTACATGTGTGTGCCCTGAGAGTGCTTGAGTTTATTTGCTAAATACTTATTGTAGGGATATTATATAGCAGGTTCAGTGATTATAGGTTATTTCCCTGGTATCTGGGTCAATTAATTTGAGTCTTTTGGCTAAGTTGTTAAAAGAGCTGCCCTGTTTTGATAATGTACCTTTGTATACCTTTTACTGAGTATTTGATTACAATGCCATATAGGATAGTGCTGGAGTTTATATGTGCTTGTTTGTTGAAGTCCATCAGTGGGAGAACATAACTATTGAAATGTTCTTACTTTACACTGAGCTGAATTCTAACTTTCCGCTGCCTTACCTGTTGGCCTTAGCTTTCCTCTCAGAAATTACATAGAGCATGTCTATTCCTTTTCCACAAGTCCCCATTCTAATTGCTCTATTAATTCTATTTCCTCAAGCATATTTTTTTTGAATTATTCCTTTTTTTTATGCAGTAGACTTTTCCTGGATGTTAGGTCTCTTTTCATTTTCTGTTCATCTTTCTAGTTGAGATTGCAAGTTCTGCTTGCTTGAAAGGAGGTTTGCTGGGGTCCTCTCTCCACACAGTTTCCAGTGGGTATGGTGGAATCCGTAGTGCCATCTGCTGGGCCTCTAGGGATCATCTCCTGTGTCAACAGCATCTAGGAACTGCCCTATCTCACGCTCTCACATTCATCACTCTCATATCAGGATAGATCCTTTGTTTCTGGCATATTGTATGTATATGTGCATGTGTGGGCACATGCACACACATGCACGTGTGTGTGTGTGTTTGTGTGTGTGTGTGATGGTATCTAATTGTCCTGGCTACCCTCCTCCCCTCACAAAAGATACCAGAGATAGACCACTTCTGAATTTGCTGTCCCCATCTTTTTTACAACTGCATTCTTGCATATGAATTCTAGCCTATAGGCTTCTTTGCAATTTTATTTCACCCATTTTCTGTTTCTGGACCACAGATCGTTAACAATTCTTATGTTCTAACTCTGATGTATTTAATATTGTCTGAGTTTTGCACATTTGAAAATATAAAATATGGCTGTATTTATACTTAATGTACACATGTGCATGTGAAAGTGTATGACAGGTTAGTTTAGCTACCATCTTAAAACCGTTATTTCTGCTCCCTTTTTTGTCTGCCCTTCAAATATTTAAAGATCATCATCAGGTTCTCCTTTGTTCTCTCCTCCTTAATCTAGACATTCCAAGTTCCTTTAGTAATTCAAATCTGCCATAATTCTCTGACCCCTTACCACCCTAAACTTTCTCTTCTATTCCTGTGGACACATTAGAGTTTGTTCAATAGCATTATTATGCATCCCAGTGTTGAGAAGAATACTCAGAGGGCAGTGAAACTGTTACTTCTCATATTTTTTTTCTTGTGAATGCAGTATATGTCTGGTTTACCTTTTTTGACCACATATTTATACTACCAGTTCACATTACTCCACTTCTTTTTCACCCCTCATCCAAATTTTAAACATATGCAATAATAGCTATATAGATTTCACACTCTCATGAGTTTTATCATGTTAGTTTTAACTCGTCACAACCTTTGGTGGTGTGGATCAGGATATGCAGAAAAGACTAGTTTTGGTTTATTCTTATCTTTACCAAACTGACAATGCTCTAATGTATTGACTCCTGGTGAATTATGGTTCCTTCTATCTCTGGAATATTTCCCCCCTCTATTATAAACTTATCACAAAGTATACT
Source organism: Scalopus aquaticus (assembly GCA_004024925.1). Taxonomy (NCBI): domain Eukaryota; kingdom Metazoa; phylum Chordata; class Mammalia; order Eulipotyphla; family Talpidae; genus Scalopus; species Scalopus aquaticus. The sequence continues at coordinate 196,226 of PVIJ01000095.1, forward strand.
GTGTGACTTCTTTAACAGAAGCCCATTTTTACTTCCTAGGGTTGTGTCATCCATTCACTCAGTAAAGATTTATCAAGGGTCAGCTTTGTATGCAAAGAGCCAAGCTGAGCATTAGTTATAGAGATAAATATAGGCTTTGACTTCATGAAACTTATGGCATAGTATTTACATTTTTATAATTATTTGTAGATTTATTATTATAATTACTAGTGATGACATAGTCAGCTTTTACTTAAAGAAAAAAAAAGTACCAATCTTGACAATGCCAAAGAAGTACATGCTAATTGTTGAATCTGGGTTGTGGGTAGTCATGGTACAATTCTTTTCAAATTTCCTGTGTATTTGAAATTGTTATAGTAAAATGTCAGGGAGAGTAAATTTGCTTGTTCTTCACAAGCTCTGTTTCTTTTATAGTGCTCAGTCATGGAACTGGACATATCCCTCTTACACTCTCGGTTGCTTTACTTGCTCTTTATGAATTTCAGAATACAACAGCCTCTTTCTCTCAGGGTTCCTGGGAGAAATTGTCACACAATAGAAAGAACATTCATATGGGAAATGCACTGGGACTCAGGCTCTGATCTGGCACTACAGCTCTGTACCCCAGGACAAATCACTTAATGTCTCTGTGCCTCCATTTTTCTCATCCCTGAAAGGAGGATAAATCATATTCACACCTCATGTTGCTTTGAAAATGAAATAAAATTATGTATATAGCCATTTTTCATACTTAAAATGAGCCATATCCCACTTCCACCACTGATGTACCTGGCACTTAACCATTATCTCCCTCTTCAAATTCTTAATGTATTATTAGGTGATTTCATTTAGCAAATACAGTGTCAGATAATATGAATTCACCCATCACTTTCAACTTTCCTTTTTGTTCAAATAGGGATTGATGTTAAGGAAGTGCCATTTGTATCCTAACCATGTGATCTACAATTACTGCCTTATTATTGCCTTATTTGTAAAGGCTTTATTGCCAAGCATTTACTTGATTTAGTAAATGCATGATATTGTCCTGATTGCCCTGGTTACAGTGTTATCTTCCTCCTTCTGACCTGCAAAAGTCCTGCCTTTCCTTCAAGAATAAGTCCAAAGCTCCTGTGATGATTTCCTAAATCCCTTTCTCCAGCACTTACTTGTGATATTTCCACTGTATTGTACCATATCTCTTACATATTTTAAAATATCTCATATTTTACCACTACATGGTAAGCAATGTGTGGCCAGAGAACAACCCTCTTTCATCTTTTCATCCCTACTGGATAGGGCTGGGAACAACCAGGAAGCATTTGTTGAGATCATGGATTTCAGAGTGGACAAATGACTAGAGTTCATCATCCTTGGGCCTCAGTTTCTTCTTCCATGAAATAAAAGAGAGAGCCGGTGATTTTAAAAGATGAACCAACCACTGGGATGCTATGATCCTTAATATTAGGTTACTCAGATGTTATACCTTTTTTTTAAGTTTTTGTTTTAATGTCTGTACTTTCTGTGTAGTCAGAAGCTTCTTGATCTTTAAGCAACTGGGGTTTTGATGCGCATAGATCTCCTTTCTCTGACTCTACATTTAATGCCCAAAGATTGGCTAAGTTAATGTATTTAACTAATCCCTTGACATAACCCCCACTCCAAAAAAACAAAAACATCTTCATATCACCTTCACTCTTCCATTCCTTTCAACTCCCAGATTGCCTACTTTAGAACACTCCTTCTGTCCTGTGTTCTAACTCTGAAAGAGGCTGAACAGATTCATGTATCCTGGAAATTGCTGGGTTCCTGGAAATATTCAGGTAATGCTGTTTCCATGATTTTTAGACCTTTTTATCCTCCAGTGACTGCTGAGTTTGAGTTTGGAAGACTTTTAAATGCTAACTTGTGATATTGTGAGCCCCTACTGATTATTCTGGAGCAGCAGTTACACTCAGGAAGTTGAGTCTTCTCAGAAAAGGGCAAAACCTCATATTTCACCCCCTCTCCTCACTCTTTAGTTTGTAGCCACACTGAACTGAACATACTTAATGCTCTACACGCTCACTCATCCACTTTCACTTTACTTAATGCTTCAGATCCCCTCTATCTTCTTTGCCTGCTAAAACATATTCATTCTCTAAGTCTCAGTTGAAAATATCACTTCCTGCAGAAAGAATCTCCTGTTATATAATTCACTGCACTGCTTGATGATTGTCTATTTATGTGACTTCTTCACTTAATTATATTTTTCCTGAGAGGAAAAACAATGCCATCTTGTTTTTGTTGTATCTCTAGAATTTAGCAAAGCACGTGACAGATAATCATTGCACAACCTGTATCTGTTGAATGAATTAATGAATTCGGTAGTCTCTGCTCTTTAAATGATATAGAAGGCACAAGGTAAGTACAAAAATAACCACAATATCCATGCCTCTCATTTTGCAAATCCAAAGGATTCTGTGGAGATATATTGTTTCTCCCATTCTGCAGAAAGGAAAATGTCAGCATAGAAGCTGCAACATTTTCCAAGATTACTCTGCACTAGAAAGTGGAAGAATTAGATCTGAACTCTAGCTTTCTGACATCAAATTAAGTACTTTCTTTGTAATGTTATGACAACATGCCAGTGTTTTAAATTGGTATAAAATCCTACAGCATTGCAGAAATGGGAAAATCCATTCCTAAATAAAATGACATTGGAGATTGGATTTGAAAGCCAATAAGCTTTTTAACAATGTCAACATGTTCTAAAATTTTCTGGGGACCCCACCCCAGCCTAGAAGTTGGAAGAGTGGAAAGCCAACTTCACAGATTTAAAGTGTGAACAGGTTTCATCCTATAACCTATGCAGAAATTCTGTTGCCCAAAGGTAAAGTTAGTCTTTTCACTCCCACTGATGACCAAGGAGCCAATGGCGACACAAAATTTGTATCTCTGCAGTGCAGTTTTTAGAAAGGAAGAGATTAAATCCTATATTTTATTCCTCTAGCATCAGCATATCTTTAGACCCAGACAACTTAGAACTAGAAACCCCTCCTATGAAGAATAATGACATTCTCAATGTCAGTTACTCACTGTTCCTACCCATGTAAACTAAATTCAAACTTGTGTTTATTGAAATAGTTCTCACAGAGTTAAATCTGTCATATTGCTTCCTGAGTTCAAATGCTTATTTTGATTATTTAATAAACTCTTTGTCTAAATATCACTGATACTTTATTTCCAACTAAAATAAAACCAAACAATGACCCCCATGCATTATAATAAATTCTACTAATAGAGCCATATTTGACATAAGAATTGAAAGTTCCTCTTCTTGCTCTAATTACCTTTCCAAGACGTAACCATCATAAACCAAATCTGTGTATATACAAATAATATGGTGGTTTTGTTTTAAAGGGAATCACACTCTAAATACTTTTCTTCAGTCTCTCTCTCTCTCTCTCTCTCTCTCTCTCTCTCTCTCTCTCTCTCACTTCACTACAACCCAGACAATCTTCTAGTTGGTATATTTACACTTAGCTACCACATGTCTAACAGCTACATTCATTCCTTTGTAGGATTGGTCCATGATTTCTTTAGCCAACCTCCTATTGTGGACACTTAGGTAGTTTTCCAGTTTTTCCTTTATAAATAATTCTGCAGTAATTTTCATTGTACATGTGTCTCAGAGCTCTCATTAAAGATTTTCTATTCATTGTTTCTAAAAATAGGATTTCTTGTGTCATGGGGTATATGCAATTTAAATTGTGAAGGAAGCTGACAAAAATGCACAGAATGTGAAAAAGTTGGAATTGGAGAGTAGAAAGCCTTTCAAGGTAGGGAAAGTCACATAAATAAAGGTACCAAAAAAAGTAAGTCACATTCCTTTATTTTTCCCAAGAAGCTTCAGCATTTTGACCCTTTGTGTGAGCTCTAATGACAAATTCCAGCTCCTGCCAAGAGACCACAAGCTATTTGTCAGTGTGTCTCTTTATCCTCTCTCCTGTCCCTTCAGTGATGAAGTCCCCAGAGGTTAAACACTCATTATTAATCTTGCCACAAGAATCCCTGAAAACCAATGTTTGCTGCCCTTTGGTTCTTTATTTTAATGACTCCTCACCACACACAGACCCCTTATTGTGCTATTCACAACTTTCCAGATGAAACCAAAGGCTCAATTCAACTGTAGTCAAAGAAAACTAATTCTCCACAATTCCACATATGTACATATACTAACCCTTCTCTTTCCACCAGCGACTAAAACTTAAAATTGAATGAACATGACATGAGATGTTTCTAAAGAGCTATCCCTTCGCCAAAACTTTATTAAAGGCACAAATATGCAGTTGCATTTAATGGTGTTTATTTTGAAACATGCGATGTTTACCCTTTAAAGTCTATTATGCGTCTCTCACCTTACAGTGAACAAAAGGGCATTGTAACTTCATGTATTCTGACTGCTTGCTTAAATTTAGGTCTGCACTCAAATGAGAAAAATACTTGAGTATCAGTCATCTTGGAGTCCAAGGGACTTATTCATAGAGCATGTGGGGCTCTATTCATAAATGATTTATGTCTTTGCATAAAGGGGAGTGGGGCTGTGTGTGTTGCTCAGAGAACCATCGACTGCCTCTCCTGAGTAATTTATACAAGATCAATATTTATCAAAGTGAGCCAAGAATTGTGCCATAACTCTCCAAGAGCCAAATACTTCATTTACAGTTCCTTCACCCATGGAAGGGAGCATGACAGATTGAAATGTTTGTATAAAAGCTACTTAAAGTAGTTTTCACTTCATTCCTGTTACTTTAGATACAGTGTGATGCTTTGGCAAAAATTTCAGGTTTCTGTCATGGATGTTGCTTAATGAATAACACATAGTAGCTGCTCAAAAAATAGTGAATTAATGGTGAAAGAGAGTGAAGCAAGCATTCCTGTCACTATTGCCAAAGAGAAAGAACGATTGCCCACTCTATTTATTCTTTTAGTATGTACTAATTGAGCGCCTACTATGCATTTTATGTTTACGAGGATATTGTTATTACCTAGAATGATCCTTCAGACCTATGTGTAAGCAATTAGAAGATTAATTGCTTCTGGAGGTCCAAGGGAGGATGAACTAATTCTGCCCAGAGAAGTCTAGGGAAGTATGAGTATACAGGAATTAAATAGGCAGCTTGTGAATGGGGATGAGCACTTTCAGAAGAAGTGATGCTATAACAAAGGAAATAAGAAAGATCTTTAGGTTATAGGGATGAGAAAGGTGTATCTTCATGAGTAATTACAGTACTTGTGTCAATAATGGAAAATAAATCTGAAATTTCTCATTAAGAGTTAGATTTCGAAAGACCTTATGCCCTCAACCAGTGAGCTGTTATTTTAGTTTGCAAGCAAAAGGAGCCTCTCATGGATTTTTGAACATGGACAGTGACATGATTAGATTTCCCTGAGGGATATATCTGTGGCGGCTCAATCTAGACTAGCTCTATACCATCTGGTAGAGAAAGAGGGGAGATGACAAGTGGGTTTCAGTTTGCTTAGCAACTCTGGTCATGGTGCTGGGGAGTGCTGCTTTGAGAAGGATTTTTAAAACTGCATCTTTCTGGACTCACCAGAGAGGCTCAATGCTAAAGAAATGACCCTGAGTATGAGTGTAAGAAAGGAAAGAAGAAAAAGTGGCAGCAGGCAGAAGTTAAGCACTTGCCATTCTGGAGTTAGCAGGATGGTGGGGAAATCTAGGTGAGAAATAAGTCCTAAATGAGGGCAATCTCAATGTGTAAGTGTAAGATGAAGGGAGTGGGTTAAAGCATTTTATATATTTTATCTACTAAATATTTTACATGTGCTATGTATAAAATATTACATATTCTGTAGATGCCTACATATATAGGATTGGATGAATTATGTGAGGTTTAAGATAGAAGGATAGAGGATGATGGTCTAAAGTTTGTAGTTTATGAGAAGATCCTGGTGCCATCCACCATCATTCATTACGACAGGGACTAGGGGCAGAAAAGTAAGTTAACTTTGGTAGGGAGGAAAACATGAATATAATGGTTCCAGTACTAAGCATGCTAAGTTCTAGTAGCACAGAAGATATCTAGAGAGATGTGTTCAGTGGTGCTTGAAGTACAGGGTTGAAACCCAGATGCATGTTCTGGGATTGAGATATAAACCTTGGAGTCATCACAATATGGGCAGCATTTCACGCACTGCACAGATAGTAGCGCCAAGGAGAAATCCCAAGCAACACTAGTACTTAAAGACTGTACATAAGAAAAGAGAAAATCCATGGGGATGATTTAAAATATCCACGGAGAGTATTTGAGTTGGAGAAAATATGAAACTGTCTCTCTAGCTTTCATGATTGTAAGTATGCAGAAAAACAAAAGGGACTCAACTATAGTAGATTAGCTTGTACCAGACCAAACTTCCTGCGGAGAATAAATGGAAAAGCCAGATTCAATTTTTAAAAATATATTTGAAAGTATGGGAGAGCTACAAAGAAAGTGATGAACGAAGGGACTAATAAATCCAGAAAGAAGTACACATAGTTGAACCTGACGTTAAAGCTTTATATTTCTCCTTGAGACTTGGTTTTTTGTTTTGTTTTTGTTTTTCCATTCAAAAGTCAAGGCAAAGAAGCTGAGATCCCAGGAAATCTTGTAGAGGCTGGGGAACAAAATATGGAATTCAGAACCTTCCAAGGAAAAGATTCCTGGTAAATACCACAAACTTTCAGTTGGATCTAGGACTGGGATGTGAGTGAAGTAAATTAGGTTTTTATGTTGCAAGATTTAGGAGGCACTCATTAAATCCTGTGTCCCAAGTGTCTCTCTTGCCTTATCCTAGTCCTGACTCTGTTGGAACAGTCAAAGTGTTATCTACAAGAAGTAATAAAAACCTCAGAACTGGGTCATCCTTCACAAACCCCATGTTAATACACTTTGAGTTTGGATGAGAGCGTGGATATCCTATTACCGTATTTGTGTTTGTCTATGTAATATAAAATAGTCTCTTCCATTTCACGTATTTCAAGGAAAACATCAGCTTCATCATAAAAAACAGGCTTATAGAGAAGACAGATTCTCCAACGCAGTTCCAAGAAGTACCCACTTTTCATGTTCTAAGTCTCACACAGGTCATGGGTGAATGTTACCCTGGTTATGACTCAGGATGCATTTAATGCACATTTCCCTCCGGTGAAATGAAATATATATATATACATGTATGAAATATACACATGAAATTTAGTATATCAGAACATATAGGGAATAGTGTGGGGGGTTAAAGGGAGGAGGGTGGCATTCTCTTCTTCATCTCCAAAATTGACCTTAGATGTGGGACTGAATCCATAACAGATGCTGCAAAAATGAGTTGTTAACGAGTCTAATCCTTAAGGCAATAAAATCATGCTAATGGCTTATGTGATTTTTTATCAACATCATCGCCATGACTGCTACTTGGAAACCACTGAGTTTACAGCAGCTGTGTTCATTAAGGACTGACCTCTCAGAAGTGTTTATTAGAACTGGTATAACTCACAGGTTTCTATTGGCAGAAACTACTCATCAGTATTCGGGGTGTCTTAGTCTCTAGTCCTTTCTCAGATGGACTTGGCAAGACATGTTTGTCTCAGAGCCATCTGTGTAATTTGGATTGAGGGTGGGCTCTCTTCTCTTCTTTCCCATCTCCTGTGCTTACAAAGAGAATCTTTGACTTATCATTTTTTCCCTATTCATAGATTTAATGGAACCCTGTGTTTTATGATATAGTCAATCTCCTCATCCTTTTTGATGGGTACATTGTAGGAGATTTGACCCATCTTCTTGTTAAATTACCAAAGCTAAACTGAACAGTAAGTACACAGCTGACCTTTATAAATGCAAACATCATGGGCTGGAGTGAAATGGTGAAAAGTTTTGCTTTTTTAATTTTAAATCATCTTTTGGTATTCCAAGTTATTAAGACTCTGGACTAGAGTCTAAACAATTTTGAAGTGCACAATAATTAACTTGAATTCCGTTTATCAATTGATCACATTTTTAAATGATATTTTTCAACCCTCCCAGCTTCTAAAATAAATTCCAACATCTTTAAAATGTTTCTAATTTTTTTCATACAGAGCATTTTCATATCTATTGTCTCACTATAACCTAAAGTACTAAGGGGAAATAGTTACTAGTGGTAATTGCAGTGTCAGCAATTGTAATGATTTAAATAATGAAGGTGATGATGATGATAACTACAATTTATTAAACTTTCCTATGTTCCAGGTGTTACAATAACTGCTTATATCACTTAATCTTTTCAACAATCTTATGAATAGAGAACTGAACCCAGATATTTGATGTGATTTGTTCAATATTACACAGCTCATATGAATTAAAACATGGTTTAGAATCTAAATCTTTGTCTTCTGGTCTAGGTTCTTCCATTTGTGTTTTAGCAAATCTGATGCATAAAATGCTTCCATCCTACTCCTTATAATAGTTACTGTACTCAGGATTTAGACTAACCTCACCTAACCTGAGAAGCATAACCTGCCACTTATCAGCCATGTGGTTTTGGCAAATTATTTAACATGAATTGACTCATCCATAAGAAAGAGATAACAGCACTTGTCTCAGAAGTTGTTGGAAAGATCAAATGTATTAGAAAAAGGCCTAAAAAAGTCTGCCAAGTAATATGCACTCCTACATTTTTCCACACCAGCTGCTAGATTGCTTATGCTATGTCCTAATTATGAGGAGTGCAAGCAACAAAAAGAGAGTCATGTTAATCCCAGGCCCATGGAGTTTAGATGTCAGCACATTTATTCCAAAATACACATGTTAGCCAAAAATTTGTAATCTTTTCTCTATTCAAAGTTCTTAACAGCATTGTGTTGGACCTTAATCCTGCCACTGCTAATGGGGAATAAAATATCTTATGGGAAGAGTTCCAAAGAGAAGGGAAAAATGAAGAACCCTGGGAGATCAGTCCTAGACTGAGCCAAAGCTTACAGTTTCTCAAAGAGAACAAAGAAATGCACTTTCCCCCCTGGAATGTTTAATGTATAGTTTCTAGGAGGTCAGTGGAGACAATGGCCTCAAGCCAATCCAATTTTGGGCAACTTCTTCAGCACATTTCCTTCCAGTACCTGGAAAGACCATGGTGTTTCAATGTAGAGAGAGCAAAAACCCAGCCAATCCTGAATGCCAGATCATTAGTTTCTTCCAAATTTGGGTGAAAAAAAGCTATTTTTGGTAAAAGACTACAAAATAATGCTCTACATTTTCCCCTTTGTCTCCAAAAGAGAAAGTAAAGTTGTAATCGGCAGAAAAAATACTTAAAATTTTCCTCTTCTACTGCTCAAAATAGTGCTTGTCCTTTCATTTTTTTCTTCCTCCTGCCGTGCAAGTATATTTTTCTTACGCCAACAAACAAAAAAAGCTCCTTATGAATTGAGATATAAATTAAGATTGAATTCAGTTTTATGTTTCCTTTATTAAAAACCAGTTTCTCGGTATGATTTTGCATCTGTTATCTCTTGGCACCTTACCTTAGGGTAAGCAGGATTAGTCTAGTAACCTCTATTTTGTAGATAGAGAAGGATGATTAGAAAATGTTGTAATATACCAAGATGTCTCAGCTAATAAGTTGTGAGGATTACAAGCTAAAAATTCTGACATCAGTTTTGTTTTACCAAATTAGATCACACCCATTGTGTTACTGGTTTTGCTTTTGTTGTTCTTAGTGTGTTTTCTCTATCCATATCCAGTACAGAGTTCAGTTTTATAGAAACAAAACCCGAAACAATAAAGTTGTTACCACTTGGAAAAGTACCTTCTGGCTGGCATAGAGATGGCATTACTCAAACAGAAAGCAAAGTTGTTGTAATTAAGTGCTGGGAAAACTGAGCCAACTAATGAGAGTGGCACAAGAGTCGCTGGGAAAAACTAGGACTAGAGTCTTGCACCCTTCTGTAAAATCCAGAGCCCTGAGCTTCCCATCTGCTAACACAATCAGGAGTAGGGATAGTCCACTGAATGACCTGTGCTGCTAGGAATCTCTGTCCTCGAGCATGACTCTAACAAGTTCTTGCTATCCGCAGTCTTGACTTATTCCCAATACATGACAGGACCCACGACAGCTTACCCACATCCTGCTTGTGAGAGTTGTAGGGGTTCCCTGTGAATGTTGTATTTGGAAAAGGGATTCCAGAGACCTGACTCAACATGCTAAGATGCTTCTTGGAGAGTCCACTAGAGGAAACCATCGTCAGAAGGGAAATTGCAGTAAAAAACTTAAAGATCAAACCATGCATGGACCTACAGAGGCAAGACGAGGATGAAATAGCAGCTAGTAACAAGGGTTCGTGGTGAAGAAGTCAGGGAAATAGAAACAGGATTGAGACATGAAAAGGTGAAATCAAGTGATTTAAGAGAACCTGTAAACCTTGGATATTACTTTTGTGCATGGAATTGCAACCAAGCTGCCAGAGTTTTTTAAAGATTTCGGGGCAGTTCGGTCGTTTTTACTAAGCTGTTTTTACTACTCACCATCTGCATCACATCCTTTCTTGTCTATTCCTTTGATTCCTATATTTCCTGCAACATTTAACTCTAATATTTTCTCCAGCATGGAATTATTCCCAGATACCCAGACTATAGGAATCTTGCTCAGTTGTCTATATTCTAAAAAGCTCTGAATCATCATTTCATTTGTTAGACACACAGTCTTTTCTCCAAAGAGAACATGAGCCCTTTAGATCAAAGGTGAGACCATCAAGGCTATTGAAGGTCCCTAGAGCTCCTAGTACTAGAATTTGATTATCAGTATAGCAAACACCCATTCACCACTTATTATAGACCCTGATTCTTAGCATTTTCACACATCTTATTTAATCCCAACAACGTCCTATGCAGTATTTCCTATTACTATCCTATTCTGGTTACGAGGAAACTGAGTCCTAGAGAGTTTCATTCCGCAGGTCACCTTGCTTAAACCATTAAGATCTTGACCCCTGAGATCATCCCAGACCGAGATCAATTTCTCATAGGCACATTTGCCTTGCTCAGCTGCCAAGGGAGTAGATGTTACATGGCATCAGAAATCCACAGCACCTGGCTGGAGAATGTTGCTTTTCTGATGATTCACATTTTAAAATAAAAGTAATAAATCCTTTGGCTGGACAGTTTTGCTTCCCCGGTCCAACTGGGATGCGGTTGCTGCGGTCCCACAATGCATGGGCAATACTCCATCCCGGAGCATGAAACTTGCGCATTTGGTGGTTGACATTCTACATGGTGGTCTTGTCATACTCCTGGACCAGCATGTGCCAAAAGCTCACTAATGCTTTGGCTCCCTGTCCTGCTAGCCTTTGCTGGAAGCATCACTGGGGTGGGTGAAATACCTTCTCTTTTAGTTGCAAACCTAAGCTAAAAAGGGACAGGCTGGGTAAGCAACCCAAGCCTTGGTCCTAATTCAACCATAATTTATTGAGGACTTAGCATGAATCAAATATTTTCCTATTTCTTAACTCTCTGGGGTAAGCGTCACTATAGATGCCAAAGTAGATTCACGTGCTAAGTAACTTGTCAAAGATCATTCAGCTGGAAAGATCAGATTCCATCTTCCCTGCTTTTGCTGCCATATCATCGTGCTTCTAGCTCACCCTGAGGTGGGTAAAGTGAAGACGAGAGGAGCCAGGTAGTACACATGATGCTAATAATAAGCAACATCCCTACTAATATTGATTGAGTCCTCACTATGTGCTAGGCACTGTGGGGACACATTACAAGCATTTCATCTCATCCTCACAACACCAGGAGAATGACACTAAGATTTCCCCCCTTCACCAAGAAGGAATTTGATGATCAGAGATGTTGCTATTCGTCAAAGTTAGCAAATGAGCGCACCAAGATTTGACCCCAGGCATTTTGTCACTATAGCAGGACCTAACATACAATGGTGTGTGTGGGGGGGGCACTTGCATGGGTCCCTCCCCTGGGCTGGATCTCCAGAGTCAGCACTAAGAGAAAGTGTGAGACAAGTATCTGAGCCCATTGCCGTGGAACCCATTCAACTGAAGTCAGTTCTCAACATTCGCCTCCACGTTCTGAGGCTGACTTAGGAAAACTGCAGACAGATTCTGAGACAGATGATGGAGTTACTGAAATGCAGTCTCCCCTGACCTCGAGGTCAGGGTACCTTAGCCACTTACCTGTGCCAGTTAAGCCTGTCTCATTTTATCTCACTGGGAGTAAGCTGGGGAGGAAATGTGAGGAGGAAATTCCCAAGCCTTTGGGAATTTACAACACAGTCCGTGAGATAAGAGAAGGACCTTTTGCTCAGGAAGATTTGTCAGACATTCCTGGAAGAAAATCAGTCATTAGCCATGCAGCGGTGGGGGTCAGTGAGGGTCATCTCTCCTCTGTAGCCACAGCAAATGCTGGAAGTGAAGCCTGTCCGGGCTGGGAGGGGGAAAGGGAAGAAGAAAAGGGAAGGCAAATTGAGGATTCACTTCATACCCAGTTATTAACATACAGAACTAAAACAATGCAGCCTGTTCTGTGCATTACTCATTATACTGTTTTCCTGTCTCCTGCTCAAAAAAAAAAAAAAAAAAAAAAAAGGTATCATTTAAACACTATTGTAACAGCATTAGAAAAAGTTTGGGGAAAAATTTATTCACATTCTGTTTTTGGCTTTGTGATCCTTGCTAGTTTTTGTTCACATGTGGTCCATTTTTATTGACTGTCATCAAAAAGTGAGGGTTTTTCTGCTTGCCCCCTGCTTCTCAAAACCATTTCTTATCAGAAGATCATTCAGCATGTGGCTGACCCAGGTGTATGACCTGCTCCTGTCTTCATTGGTACCCTGGAATTTTTACAAACATTATAGTGTGAGCTTGTTCCTATTCATTTGAGAGGGTGAGGTCCTGGAAATCAAGGGAACTGAGAATTTCTCTTCTTGGTCATGTGTGAGTGGCTCCCATTAAAGCTAACACAGCTGTTAGATAGGAAAAGAAGGGCAGAGGGGAAAAAAAGGGGTCAACTGTTCACTCAGTGAGCTTTAATTCTGATGATTTTCAATTCGGAGACTGAGGTGAAGAAATGCTCTAACGAGCTGACAGAGTCTGCACTGCAGACTTGGCAGAGACCCAGCAGCGACTCCCAGGGGAGGGCACCTCTGTCTGTGCCAACAGCCATACCAAGGCTGGGCGAGGTGGGGGGAAAGAAATGCTTCACATACCTTTGGATCTGTTTAGTCACTGACTCAGGAAATAGGTCTGTGTTACTCAGCTGGTAGCATCATTACCTTGGCCTGGGAGGCCAAGGGTTCAAGTCCCATACCAGAAATTTGGCGGATTCCCAAATCCAGTGCTCTGGACGGCGGAGGGTGGCTGCACTGGAACGGGGACCTCTGTCTCCCTGGTTCTTCAGGGGAAATAGGGACAGAAGGTGCAGAAGTGATACCATGGAGCGCAGCTAAGCTTGACCCACAAACTTCAGAGTGGTCAGTATGGAGTGGGCAAAACTGTCCCTGTTGCAGGCACTGCCAAGGGGAGAAAAGATGGTTCTCTCTGCCCCTGATCCACCATCTCATTAACTTGAGCTCAGCCTTCGTTCCAACTAGGAGAAAGGTGGAGAGACTAAGGCCAGAACAGAAGGGGCTGTTCCTCACTGCCAGCACTGGAAGCAGTCACCGAGGAAACCAAACCCAGGGCTCTGTGGTCCAAACTGCTATGGAATCATCTCTTGCTGAACTTTATCTTTAGATGCTTCTATGCAGTACTGCATGTTGTTACAGTGCAGGGAGAGGGGCACCCCAGAACCCCCAAACATGCCTGCTCTACATAGGCTCTGCCATCTGCCGCATCAATACAAAACATACAAGATCTTAGTGGAAACAAACTTTAATACAATCAGTGTACAATACAAAAGAGACAAAGAATATAGTTTCTAAATCAAACATCCAAAGTTACCCAATCCCTCGTGAGTAAAAGTCCACCCAAATGGGATTGGCCCAAAGCAAGGCCCGAAAGCCTGCCACAAGTCTAAAACACATTTTAGCAGGGACCCATAGAAAAGGGTCTGAAACAGCCAGACAAATCTTTGAGGAAAAGAGCAAAATCAAAATCCAGATCAATGTTGCCATCGTTAACCTCCCCACAGGTCTCTCCCTCACGTCTGTTTCAAACAGGCCAGGCCCGTGCAGCTTCTTCACGTGTCTCTGCTCCTTGTGCCTCTTCTGGCCTCCATCCTGCTTCCTCTCTTCTCCAGTCTCCTCTCTTTCCTTTCTTCTCTCTTCTTATCTCCTGCTCAGCTCCACCCTCCCTTGGGTGGGCCAGGGAACCTGGAACACACCCTTTTTCCTGGGGCCCACCCTGTTACAATTTCATAGGACGTAGCAAAACATGGTACCGTTTAAAATATTGAAATTAGTTTCCAAGTTTAAAGAGTATTATCACACTTGAAATTATGTGGAATCATTTCTGTTAAATAATTCTGATAATTTTACTTTTGTCTGAATATTGGATCTTAAGGGAATGAAGAAAAAATGGTGGCAGGAGGGGGTGCAGTAAAGGGGAAGGTGATGAAGGATCTTTTTAATTAAATTAACCCATTCCAACAAAAGATAAATTACTTAAGCTGAAACATCAGTTCTCCTTCTGCCTAAAGTATTTCCATGGCAGTTTGCATGGCCTGAAAAATAGGTTTGTGTTGTTTGTGCTTGGGGCAATATGTTAGCTTGCAAGTTTCTGCAGGGCTAGTTCCTGTTGATTTATCTTGTGCGCAGTCCAGATTCCAGGGCCCTTTGCCCCAAGAGCTCTGGAGTCTGGGTGGGGGATGCGGTGAGCTATCTTCTGGTGGGTTGTCTTTAGAAGAGAGAGGCCACTGTCATGGGAGCTACTCTTCACCTGCAGGGGAAGCCCCTTTCCCTCCTTCTTCTCTAATAAAAATCCTTGCTAGTGATCAAGGGTCCCTTGCTTTCCCTGGGACCCGGCTCAGAGGCCCAAGTCTGGCGTTCCCGTGCTCAGGCCCTCTCAAACCCTTCCCCCATTCCTGTTCAGTTATTAACAGCTCTCTTCCTGCTCCTGTAAGCGCCATCCCTGCCTCTCCCCCTCTCAGCCCACGCATGCCCCAAGAGAGATTGTAACAGTTCTAGGGGACAGGAAACCCCACGAAGCTAGGACTTCAAAGGTTTTGGATTCCCCTTCACATGCTGTGCCACCTGTCTTTCGTCCTGAGTGTTTTCCACCTGAAGTTAGTTATTAAGATCTTTCTTCTCTTTGTAATGGGAGTGTTGCTTTTAAAAAAAAAAAAAATCTCTATTGAGTTATTATTCATGTCCTATATGATTTGCCCATGTAAGTGTGCAGTTCTAGGGCTGTTAGTACCCACAGAGTTGTGCAACCCACATCACAATCAGTTTTCAAACACACTCATTATCCCCCCCACCCCAAACCCCAAAGGCTTTAAGCCTGCATTTCCCAATGCCCTCAAGCGCCCAGTGTTGGAAACCACTAATCTACACTTTGTCTCTATGGATTTGTCTACTGATGGACATTTCGTAGAAATGGAATCAAGGCTCCTTTACAGCGTCCTCTATTCAGCGATGGCTTTAGTAGAACACCTCTTACCTAGAAGGTCTTTGGGTGAAGTTCAAGTCATTACTCATATTAGCTATATTGGATGACCTGGTCTTCGGATCACAAGCTCATAAGTGGGAAACTGGATAGTCTTAGATGGAAAGCCTAGTGACATGTCAGAATGTGCCAGTGGTCTGGATCCTATCAGAATGGGAGGACAATCTATGATTCACAGATCCCCCCTTAGCTCCCACAGACACAGCCCCCGTCCCCCCAGTCTGATAGACGATTCAACGGACGCCATAAACTCAACAATTCAGAAATCGATTCCTGAGAAGACTGCCGTTCTCTCAAGAGTTGGCACACCACACTGCGTGTTAACAGGCAATAATACTAAAATGCACTAAAGACCATGTAATTTATTCCCAACATGCTGTTATCCTTTCCAAAACATTAGCTTTGGAGCAGAACGTTTGCTAAATGTTGTCTTTATTTCCAAAGCTTGGGGTAAAGATCATATGCAACCAATGGCTGAGAGATAATTGGCCACTTTACAGTTTCAACCTCAAATGAACTCCCCCGTCTCAGTAAATTTCCTGGTAAAAGATCCCATTTTAATAGAATGTGAAAGCTGCAAGAAGGATGGAGCTTACAGATCACAGTATGGTCTGTTAGATAAATGACCAGGAGTAATATTTCTTAAAACCACATTTTGCAGACAGAGTTAAAAGAAAGTCCAGAAAAAAAAAATACCCAGCGGTTCAGAATTCACACTTAAATGAAAATAACATGTGTGCCTTCAGTCCAAGATGTGCCATGGCTCGGAGGGAATATGGCCAGGATTAATGCAAAGAGACTTTGGGGGGGCTGTTAGGCATTGTCATCCTGAGTCTGACCTCACAGCCTTATCTTGGAGCAGACAGCAAAAGATGGCTACGTTCAAGTTTTTTTGTGAGGATTGCTGCAAAGTACCCAGAAAGCCCCACTTGTTACAGTCTTATTCTGCTCCCTGAATTGTTATGGGGTCACAAGAGAAATCATCATTTTGTTCAGTAGTTGAGGAAATGCACTGTCTCTGCTTTACCTGAAGGGAGTATCTGGTACTCAGCGGGTCCTTGGATGCTCAGAAGCAGCTGCAAACATTAGGATGCCCTTGCCTGTGCTTGCAGTGAGGCCCTGGTTTCCTCCTTTGTATGGTGCCTTTCCAGAGCTCTGCCTTATGAGGACCTGCTGACTGCAAGCTGCAGAGCAGAAAGGTGGTTTTACAGCTTTAAGTTCAATTTCATAGGTCTGAGCCCCTTTGTTTAAGATTCAGATTCTCCAGAATGAAAGGGAATGGGCATTGTCCCAGTTTTCTTTCTTTCTTTCTTTTTTTTTATTAGAGAGGTGGTTTAAATCTCTAATCAGAAAGGGAATCTATCTAGAGAATCTCACTCTAAAGGTTCAATTAGTCACTCAAGAAACTTTGAGCCAGGGATTCTCCTAGGTCCTGGGGTTATAGGAAAAAGCTAACTGTGACCCTTCCCTTGAAGGTGTTTGTGACTGTTTGGGGGGAGGGAGGATGATATAATTGAGGAGAGCACTATGATACCAGTATGTAGAGAATACGAGGAAGCACAGCTTGGGTGGGTCAGAAAGACTCCAGCAGGGAAGTGATTCCTATATTGGGTTTTGAAATAGGTATAAGAGTTGGTCAGCATTAAGAACTGAGTAGAAGAGGCAGTGTTTTTGAGGCAGAGATACTAATATATGAAAAGATAACACGTTATGGTTTGGCATGTGTGGGGCGGGTGGCTATGTGGTTTTGGAACATGGGGCTTGACAGGTTGGCAAAGACCAGATCAATAGAAGATTTGTATTTGAAATGGGACATAACACTTTCCTGCTCTGTTTTTCCAACAGTGGCCACTGGTACTCTGAGTTTTATCTTAGCTATTATGACTTTTGCATGTCCTTCTCTTTTGCTCCAAATAGACAGATCTGTCATCAAATTCTGGCTCTGGCACTTACTATGCATGTAACCTTGGACATAGTAGCCACATGGAGCCTCCATTTTCTCTTTGAGGCCCAAACTAAGAACAACCTCATGGAGTTATTGTGAGCATTATCAGGACTAAACAAACACAATGCCTGGCATTCAAAAGTCTCATGAAATATTTGGGTGCAGGAGTGAAAAGGAAACTCTACTGCCTGGAAAACAGCCTTTAGCGTTCCAAACACCAGTAGCTGCCAAAGCAGTCTAGAACACCTGGAAAGAGGTAAAAAAAGGGATCTGAACCCTGAAGAAGAGTGACAGGAAGCCAGGGACCCCAGAACCAGGGCACAGTAGGCCAGAGAAGCAGATCAAAGCAGGAGGGATGCAGCTTGAGCCAGAACAACAAGGGCACCACTGGGTCAGGAGTGCAGACAGGAGGGAGGAGAGGGCAGATGCTTGCTCAGAGGGCACTTTAGGGAATGGATCGCAGCAGCCCGTGGCTTCCTCTTTCCTGATGCCGTCCTAATGTCCTACCAGGCTCTGGAAAGAAATCAAAAATGGGAAAGGAGAGGAAAAAAGGAAAAAAGAGAACAGCTGCATTTTTGTATAACAAAAACACCCTTTCACGATGAAAACACTTAATAAGCTAGTACAAGGGAACTTCCTCAATCTGATAAAGGGCACCTGGTAATGTGCCACAACCTCTCAAGACTGGAAACAAGGCAAGGGCCTTCATCTCAGTTACAGATGACATGATCATATATATAGAAAAACAATCCTGAAAAAGAGGAAAAAAGAAGTTTCAGTTTCTGATTTGAAAAAAAATAGCATGGCACTGGCAGGTGGATGAACATAATGATCTTTGTATTGGAATTCAGAGTCAAATAAACCTTGTCATTTTTGTTCAATTAATTTTCTGTAGTTGGTGCTAAACATGTCAGTGGGGAAAGAATGATCTTTCCAAGAATTGGTGCTAGGACAACTGGATATCCACATGCAAAAGAATGAAGTGGACTCCTACCTGACACCATATGCAAAATGTAACTCAAAATGAGCCAAAGAACTAAGTGTAAGAGCTAAAGCCACAGAACTCCTAGAAGAAAATAGGGGGAAATCTTTATGACATGGGATTTAGCAATGATTTTTTAGACAGGGCACCAATAATTTCTTAGACCGGACATAATCAACAACAAAGAAATAAATTGGGCATCATCAAAATTGATCAGTCTTCTGCCTCAAAGACTACCATCAAGAAAGTGGAAAGAGAACCCACAGAATGGTGTTTATCTGAATAGGGGGTTGTATTTAAACTATATAAAAACCCTACAACTTAGTAATTTAAAAGTCAAAACTCAGTTAAAAACTGGAAGCAGATCTGAATATTTATCCAAAGAAGATACACAAGTGGCCAATAATTGCCCCAAAACATACTCATCATCACTAGCCATCAAGGAAATGCAAATCAAAGTCACAATGAGAGACAGTTCACACCCGCTGGGGTGACTATCATGAAAAAGATAGTAAGTGCTGGTGAAGATGTAGACTGGTTTGCAGTTCTCATGCACTGTGGAAGGGAAGATGAAATGTGCAACCACTTTGGAAGATAGCTGGCAGTTTCCCAAAATATTAAACATAGAGTTACATATAAACCAGAAACTCCACTCCTAGGAGTATATCCAGGAGGCATGAAAACAGGTCCATGCACAAACTTGTTTATAAAGGTTCATGGCAGAATTATTTATGACAGTCAAATAATGGAACAACTCAAATTCTGAAATTTTGATAACTGATGACTGAAGAAATACAACTGATTTATCCCTACAATGGCATATTAATTCAGCAACAAAAAGAAATAAAGCTCTAATACTTATACAACATGAATCCAACTTAAAAATACTGTATCAGGTGAAATAAATCAGTTCAAAGGCCCACATAGTGTATCATCCCATTCATATGTAAGATCCAGAAGAGGTAAATCTCACAGACAAAAAGTAGATCCATGGTTGCCTGGGATTTGGGGAAAATGGGTGGTGACTGTTAAAGGTAGGGGTTTTTTTGGGGGGGTGATAAAATGTAAAGGGATTGTGGTGATGGTTCCACAACTCTGTGAATAGATTACAGATAGAGAGATTAAAGTCTACACTTTATTTTTTTGAACTTTTTTTAACATAAATGATTTTATTTATTTATTTTTTAATAAATCTTTAAAAAAATTCTCTCTATATATTTTAAATCAAATTGGGTAAAGAGGGTCCATTGCGTGGTGGTGGATGCCAACTAGACTTTTGATGGGAATTAAATACAGATGATGAATTCTAGTTCTGTACACCTGAAACCTTTGTCATGTTATACAACAACCTCACCTCAATGAACTATTTTTAAAATGCGTAAATTGTGTGGCTGGTTATAAAAAATAACAAAAAGCTGTTATAAAATATAACGATACATCACTTCTCAGCCTTTTGGCTAAGATCAAGTATAAAAAAAATAACAATACAAATAGCTGCCCTTGACTGCTTTCTAAATGCCAGCCACTGTGGTAAACTTGATAAACTTACCTAGGTCTCAAAATAAATTTGCCAGGAAGATTTTGTTATTCTTCTTTTCAGTGGAAAAACGTAAGTTCAGAGATGTTAAGGAACTTGCCCAAATTCACAGCACTATTAAGTACCATGCTAGTTAGGCGTGAGAACTTCGTGCTGTTTTTTGCCTCACTTTGAATTTCAGGGTCTAACTGATAGGTCTGGGGTGGATGTTGTGAGCCTCCTTGGGCTCCAAGTCTAGGTTCACGATCTGACCCAGGGGTTAGTGAAATCTCTGCTTCCAACTTTCTCACCACAGAGGTGCTGGCTCCCAGCTGCTTCTGGAGATGCAGTGGGGAGAAATCTATCTTCCATTAGCTGTGTTCCCTTAGCCTTCTAAGGACACATTTGTTCTAGAAACTCTTAATTCCCCCATCAGATGTGTCGCAGCTGTAACTTGGGAGTGAGCCTCTTCACCCTCCACCCCCAGCACCTGATTTTACAGATTAGGTCTTGTGTTTGAAACTGAGTCCTGTTACTCTTGGCTCTGTCAGCATCCTTGTTCCAATAAATAAAACGTGAGAAGGAAGGTGTTAGACCCACGAAGACAAAGACGTCAAATAGCTCTCACCAAGGAAAATTTGGATGAGTGGTGGGAAAATGACTCTGAAGCAGATGGATTACATTTTCTGTTTGGGCTCAGCAATTAGTGGGGGAGGGACAAGGGAGCACAGCCAAATGTGCTTGGGTTCCCATCAAATTCCAAATGTTGAAAAACATTTCAGGATATTTGACTGAGTTTGGCAGAATCAGTACCTTGACTGTGCCCCTTCCTTCTTGAACAAAGGTGATGGCCCAACCTGTAATGATGCAAGTCCCCAGGATCTCCCTTTAGTGGGAACTGGCATCATGGCACACTTTGCCAACCGAAACGTTTCAATGGGGTTTTTGACTGTGGCCATAGTTGTGATAACAGGGTTTTTGAGGAAGAGGATGAATATCAACACCAGTAACAGAATCCAAGTCCCAAGCAGAAGTCACATGGATTCTGTTCTGCTCTTTGTGACCCAAGAGCAGAGGCTGGCAACAGAACTGTGTCCTTCGATGGCAGTCCTGAGCTTCATATTCTGTCATTTCTGAAGTAGCCCAGGAATTTCTCACTTCACTTACCCTCACCATTTGTTCATGCCATTGGATTCTTTAGGGTCAGAGCAGAGCCAAACAGTATGCTCTGAACCAGAGCTCTCTCTTTTTCAGTAAACACAAACCCTGATGGATTGAGTGGAAGAGGAAGGCAGAGATGAATACAAGAACATCTCAGTCCATGCTGAAATGCTGGCACTGGTGTCAAGGCGGTAGCTAAGCAAATGTCATGCTCTCAGACTGGTTTCTCTCATAAGCCCTGCATTCATTCACTTGTTCACAATATTTGCTGAGTATTCACTATGGTCTGTGCACTGGAAAGGCAACAAAAAATAAAAGACAAAATTCCCCACCTTCCTGGAGTTGACCATGTGATGGATAAAAAACCATTGTCGTATGGGAGACAGAACATTAAATTACTAAGGTTTTAAAAATTCAATTGCTCAGTTGGCCAAAAAGGGGTAGATTTTTTTCCCCACTATAAATAGCTACAGTCCCTGCTAGAATTTTTACTCTAATACTGTAAAATATTTATCCTATTTTGCTGATGTTTTAATGTTAACCCCCACTGTTACCCCAGGTGGAATAGGTTGTCTTTACCATTCACCTCATGTCTTATGCTCAAAGTTAAATTTCTAAGAAGCAACTAAATTCATCTTTTAAGATATTTTTCCCCAAATGACTAAAAGAAATACAGATTAAGTACGCACACTAAAATGGAACTAAAGCTTCTTTCATAGATATCTCCTTCCTTCTTGTCGTCTCACCATCAGATACTTTTTCATTTACTGACGAAGCAAAATTTGAAAGTAAATAAAGGTAGAAATTAGAAACTTATGAGATAAGTATCCATCAGCCTTGGGTTTTTGCTTCAAGACAGCTAGCAGTCTTGCCTTCTTTTTGTTTCTGCCTGTCAAGGTCATATATTAATTCGTTGTGGTAGTAAATGTTATTTTTAGTGGATTCCAGTCCAGGCTATTATCACCTGCTATGAACATGTGAAGAGACACAACATTTTCAGTGCTCTGTTAGCCCCAGACTCGCTTTCACTGCTTCTGCTGATGCTCTCCAGCTGCAGACTTGGCTCCCAAACTCTTCTTGATGGAGATGATAAAAGCGTCATTATTCCCATCCCAGGTGACCCCAGATCCAAGATTCAATGACCCCAGATGACTGAGCAGCTCCCACATTGCTGCCAATTCGATCTGAGATCTCTGGGAAGCACTGATTTCATGGAGGGACTGGGTGAGCTTGCTATCTTCTTGTCTGCATTCTGCTGTCTTTTTCCTCTCCATTCACCCAGCACACCAAGTAATGCCCCAATCTTAATGTCCTTTCCTTAATCCAACCAGTTTACTGTCTAGTTTATTAGCCCAGATTCTTGAGATCCTAGTTCAGATGACCCAATTAATTGGGTTTTCTAGCTTGAAATAAGACCTTGGACAGTGTGCTCACCTGGCTTGCGGGACTGGTTAGTGTCCACCAGCCTGATTCTAGGCTCCATTTACTGGATGGAACTTGTGGGTACAGCCATTTCCAAATTGAAAATGGAGACAGAGATAGCCCCAAAGGACACTGGCTGTGACCTGACTTCCAGCACCTCTGGAGCTACCCCTTTTCTCACTTCAGTGTACAGTCTTCTGCTCCATTCATCGATCACCTGACAATGCTATAGGCACCAGTACAATGTTTTTGAGGTCCAAGTCTCAAGCAGTGATAACTGTAGTTACCTCATGGTAGGGAGGGTATTTTTGGGTGTCAACATTTATCAGCTGTTGCACATTCTCTAGGTCACTGGGTTCTTGAGCATAGAGATACAGACAGATCTGGGTTTCATATTCACCCCAGTACCCTAAAGGAAGTAAAGGCATCAGAGCCAGGGGTGACCTGGAAATTCTCTGCCACTAACTTAAGCCCCTGTTAAACTCCCTCTGGGAACATTTGGGGACCTGTAGTTCCAGATTCCTTGATAGGGCCAGATCATGGCAGAGAATCCACATTATCACCAGTCCCTTTCAATGCTCCTACCTATTTCTCTTATCCCTACTCCAAAGGTTCCTTGAAAAAAAAATATTGGCTGTACAAATGAATTTGGAATTGGGAGGGAAGGATCTGGGAGAGAAAGTGGAAGTGAAGTTAAGAAGAAGCTTATTTAGGAACCAAATGGCTCTTAGCTTTGGAAAGTGCACTATGTCCCCCACCAAGTGCATAAATTGTTTTAATGCTTTTTCCCCTTGTTTAATAAAGAGAGCAGTTGGTCCAAGTACATGACTCTTTGTCAAGTACAGAGGGAACCAGATACGTATCTTTTCCTGGTTGAAGTCTCTTAGTTGGAGCTCTGAGAGCCCTGTGAGAAGCCTGAAGCTGTGGCTTGAGGAACAACCATTCTCTTCTTTCCTAAATTCTGCGATTCTCCACATCAGATGCAAAATAAGGATGAGTCAACCTTAAGACTACTTCTATTTTGTGTTGAATAAATACTTGCTTGATATAGAGAAGCAAAAAGAATAAAAACAAAGGTGAAATGGTTCCATGAGTTCCTAGAGTGTTAGAACTTCAGTGTTAGATGTTACTGCCACCTAGTGACGATTTAACACCTGGCTGTCAGGGAAGGTGAAGAAGAGTCCCCTCAGACCACCGCCTGACCTTACAGCCTCACTGACTCTGGAGAGGAGGTGACCTCTGGGCCACCTTCTGAATTGCCAGAGCAAGGAACAATGAGGAAAAGAGTGACTGTTTACAACTGTGAGAAAAATGCATGTCTCATGATATATGCTAAGCCTTTGTGTCAGTAATCTTTCTGCTTTGGTTTTTAAAAAGTCTTACTGGAACAATGAAAATGGACTTCTTTTTAAACATGCCACCGCCTTCTCTACAACATCTTCACACTTTGTCAGAGACCAAGTTCTATAGTACTCCCTGCATCTGTATACAGCTTTGTCTCTTCACAAAAGCATCATTAATATAGCTTTGATCAACTGTAGGCACGTTCTTCCTCTTCCCTGGGGAGGGGATGAAGAAAGAAAAGAAACACTCTGATTCACTGGTTACCTACTTTGTACTAAGCACTTTACAGCCAAGGTAGCCCTTGCTATCATCCTATAGGGTAGAATAATTCTATGGTGAAAGGGGAAGGAAACTGAGGTTCAGAAAGACTAGGCAACTGGGCAGAGGTCAACACAGCTAACTCAGAGTGGCAGAGATGGAGCTTGAACTCAGCGCATCTGGTCTCAATCTGGGAATATGTCATGTCCTGGTAAGTGCAGCATTGAGAAGGCTGGTGAGTGTGGATACATGGAGGGAGCACCCTCTACTCAAGGAGAAGCTGAGTTCAAGTACAACCTCACCTCCTCTGGCACAGACACAAAGGCAAAGAAGTACAGATGCTCTAGCAAAGGGCTGGCAGATTTTAGATGCTTAAGTAAGCCCACACGTAGAACGGTTCTTCCAGAAACAGAGGGAGACCCTGTGGTGCTTGTTTCCCATTCCATGCCCCCATCTGCAGAAAATGGATATCTTGTGAAGGTAAGCTTCTCTGAGGGATTAAAAAGGCAAGAATAATGATCGATCTAAGCACAGCACTGTCAGGGTATCAAGGAGAGAACACTGATTTTGATAAACAGGATATAAAATGGGACTTTTGTGGGTTTGGAATTTGGGCAGAAGCCTTCCTTTGCAGTGAGGTGGTCAGGGAACCCTTAGCCAAGTTCAGGTATATGGAATGATGCAAGGCAGGTCCAACCTCGGAAACCCAAGTGGTCCCACACATATGTTCTCCCTGCATGCGAGGGTTTTGAATCCTGTGGAGGATTCACAGGATAACTGCAGTTTTGGAAGAAGGTGGAATCTAACCTTGAAGACTTATTGGAGCAGAGATTCTTCTCTCTCCAACACACACCAGCCTTTGCCAGAGGGGTTGTGAACCAGAAAATGGCCACTGAGGGTTTTAGGTCGTTCATTAATAGCTCAACACTCTAAGCTCAAGCAAGCAAGAAAACCCAGGTCAACCGATTCTCAACATCGTATGTCCCTTCGAAACTTCTACTCCTGATGCTAGTAATATCACCTGTACATAGGACCTTCTGATTTTTGAAGCAAAGCCAGTTCTGTGACTTCCTGAGTAAGTCTTGCTGGAGTCATCTAGTAGATCTCTTTCAAATTAGCTGTGTGAATTAGCTGATACCACGTAACAAGATACCCTCAAATTCAGTATCTTAATAAGTATCCTTGAATGAACAGTTGGTGTCAGCTGGGCATTTTTGCTGTTCTGAGGCCAATTCAGTTGTGTTGCTCATATTTTTGTGGTCAGCTGGCAGGCGGCTGAGGGCTATCAGAACAATGAACTAGAATGGTCTCATACATATATCTAGTGTTGGCTGGGGTGACCGGACCTCGTGTCTCATCCTCAGACAGGTTGAGGCTTGTTGTCTTTAGTGGCTGAGCAAGACTTTGAGAGTGATAGAAACATTCAAAGTGTCTAGAGGCCTGTACCCTACCACAGTACACCCATAATTATGTTTATTGAAGCAAAGTAGGTTTACACCTTTGTATCTGCTCCAGGGGTAATAGGTTTAAACTTCTACAAATGTATACTTTGACACCCTGCCTACCACTAGTGCCCCCCAAATCCCCCACCACGTTCCATTCCCTCCTCCTCTCCTACCACACCACCCTTCCCCTCTGGTTGCCTCAGTTTTGCAGTCAGATGCAAAGAATTTGTTAATGGTTTGGTTTTGACTGACCCTTTGTTATGTTTCTCCATACTTCACATTTAAGTGATATTTGTCTTTTTCCATATGACTTATTTAGCTTAACATTATTCTTTCCAGTTCCATCCATGTTGTTGCAAATGGCAAAAGTTCATCCTTTTTTATAGCTGAGTAGTATTCCCTATATGTGTATGTGTATATTACATTTTTCTAATCTACTTCATTCTTTGTTACTTAGGCTGTTTCTATAACTTGGTTATTGTAAATAGTTCTGCAATGAACCTAGGCGTACATATATCCCTTAAAATCAGTGTTTTTGTATTCTTTGGGTAGGTACCTAGTAATGGAATAGCTGGGCCATAGGGTAGATCTGTTTTTAATATTTTGAGAAACCTCCTTCCTGTTTTCCATATGGTCTGAACCAATTTTCCGCAGCACACTCTTACCAATTTGCACTCTACTTGTCAAAAGAAGTCACAGTTTAGCTCAGATTCGGGAGGTAGAGAAATAGACTTTGTCTCTTTAGTAGGACAAAATGCAATGCCAAATTTTGAAGAGCCTGATCCAAGGAGTAGGTTCTGCAGCCACAGGACTGCAAATGACCCCAGTCAAGTAAAAGGACTTCCTGCCACCTCCCATCACACTTCCTCCCAGCCCCTGACACGTTGGAGTGGAGGAGACAGGGACAGAGGGAGAGGTGTCCCAGAAATGAAGAAGCAGACCACAGCCCTATTCTCTACTGAGTGCCTTGGAGCTATTTTCAGGAAAAACTTTGCCAGAGGGAAGGGATGAAAAATCGAGGACTAAATTCAGTGTGAGATGGACATGCTAAATTGGGTAGACTGAACCAGACTTTGCAAAACCCAAGTGGATATGCACTGAGATTTGCCCAAGATACGGTCGAGGAGTGGGAATAGGAACTTCACAGGGTTGAATTCGGAAAGAATATTGCATTTTGCTTAGTAAGTCAGACAGTTCGGAATAGGAGTTCTAGACATGCGCGTGCACGAGTGCGCGCGCACGCGCGCGCACACACACACGCGCGCGCACACACACACACACACACACACACACACACACAACCCCTTCCCTCTGCAAGGTTGTGAAGGCTTTCTAAGGTTTGCAGTGCTGTTGATGGGCATTCTGTTTTCCTACTTTTTGGTTTTTCCTATATCAGACAATATACTCCATTTTTTAATTTTATTTTTTTTGGTTTCAGCTTTCTCATCTACAAAACAGAGCCATGAGCCATGGGGGCTAATGGAGAGATTAAATGAGATGTGAAATTGCTTTTTATTTTGTAAGTTGTTTTGAACTAGTAAAGTGTTTCAGGCATATCTCCTACTTTTATAATACCAAAAAGATGTAACATGTTGAATTAAGTGTAAGAATTGACATTACTTGAACTGCTATTAATATCAATACCAACAGTCATTTGTGGTCAGCAACCAGCCAGTACAAGAGACTCCCCTAGGAAAGGTCTGAAAATATGGAGGTGTAGGTCCCACCTCTAAGTTAGGGGTCCTTATGTAATTAATCGGGGCTGCAGCCTGGGCTTTGGGGGTTTTGCAAAGCTCAAAGTGGGGGAGATCTTGGTGCTAGGAGAACAAGAGTGACCACACGTGAAGGGAGAAAGAAATCCTTTGCTGTCAAAATATTTCCAAGGGTGTAAAAGCAATTTACTTCATTAAATAAAAAATTAATTAATTAACTAATTAATTAATTTAAAAGTTCAAAGGGAATTCCACTGTGCAGTGGGCATTGGGTTGAACACCTTAGAGTAGAAAGTTCTGCTGTGAGGCTAAACAATGGCTGCTCATATTATCTCTTTGTTTTGTCTTTACTTCTGGTTGTCACCTGTAATGCAATTTGCATTGCTGGCCTAGGCACCTGTTGACTTGGAATTGCTATTCCAGCTCAGTCAGTGACTTTTTTTTCCCAGTCTTCCTTTTTGCCAGCTCTGATCAATGAATTGATCCTTTGTAGCTTGCAGCATGAAATTGCACCTGTCATCTTAAAAATGAAACTTCGTTGATGAAATTTCGAATTCCAATGGGAAAAAGTAACATTATTGTGAAGCTAAGGGAGGGTTTTCTCTCCACTGTTGAAACAATTGCTTTTATTTATTTTTTTTTAATAATCTGAGGCATCTCAGGAGGCCCGGTTGCACTGTAGGATAACATAAGATATTAATAAATCAAAGCAAATGAATCCTTGCAAAACACGTTCACAAGTGCCAAACAGTGAAAGGCTAAGAATATCAATAATTGGGGGTAGGGGTCACTGTGATGAAGGAAGTTTTCTGGGGCACATGCCCAGGAGTATGCGAACCCACATACTCCTGCACTGAAACTGTCCTGCAGGAGGAAAGTCGGGCTTTGGAAAGGAGTGACTACAAGCTTGAGGTCAAAATTGGTGGTACAAAGGCAGCTGGGTTCTCAACTAAAACCTTGTCAGCTGTGAGTGCCTTCTCTCCCAATCAGGTGTGTCGGGCGGGGCGTCAGCCTCCATCTCTTCATCCAAATCACAGGGAGAGTTCATTGAGTGGGTTACGGGCTGTCCAAAGAGAGTAAAAAACCAAATGTCTTTCTTCTCCTCCTTCTCCTTCCCACCCACCTCCCCCACCCCCCGAGAAGGAGCAAGGACGAAAAGCCCGATTTAAAAAAGCAACTCAGTTACTGACAGTTTCTGTAATACTCCCAGCCTCAGCTGTTCTCCTCACTCCAGGGCCTAATTATCCTTCTACTTAATTGGAGGTTCAGGAGAGCTTATTAGCTTGCGCCATTGTTGCATAATTCAGGAGTTCAGTTCAAGCTTCCTAAAGAGCCGTTTCTTTGCTTCTGTTCCCCAAGGACCATTTTCCCATCCATCCATTTTGGCAGAAACCTCAGAGATGAAGAGAAGGGCTGTCGAGAGAGGTGTGAACAGCAAGGCTAGAGGACTAGGAATGGGGAGACCGGGCCCCATCCCTGCTCCGTTGCTAATTCATTGGGAGTGTCAGTCAAGCAGCCAACCTCTCTGGGCATCATCAATGAGAAGGCAGAACTGGGTCAGCATTTCTAAAAGCGTGTTTCCTGGAATGCTCCCTCTCAAGATGTTTCTCCAGAAAGTGGTTCTGTGGCCTCGGATGACTCCAGGAAATGCTTTGTACTGTGTCTGCCTGTGAGGTAGGTTGCCTCATCAATGTCTGTTCTGACCACCTTCTAGTGTAATTCCTAAACACTGCACTTCTAAACTCCTTTGCAATAGAGTATCACCAGATGGGACTTAGACTCCCAGTGAGTTGCACTGTGTAAGACATGAATCTGGAAGTGAGGTCTGTGACAGGGAGACATTCCTTTAACTTACCCCGTCTGTTTCTGCTCGCCCTGCTTCCTGATCAGGCTGATTTCCCTTCCCAAGCCAGCTAGCTCTCTGCTGTGCCTCTGGAAGTTATTCCTGCGGTCTCAGCATGGAGCTTGCTTTGCAAACATTCCCATCATTTTGTCAGCTCCCAGCTCCCTGTATCAAATCCCTTGCTAATTAAAACGACAAGAGCAATTTTGTTATCTCCCCTGAATTTGACTGATACACAGCCTCTTGGGTTTTCAGAATACACAGAAACCGATTAAATGTCCTAAGATGTCTGGCAGTACCTACATGTTTCAAATGTAATGACTTTAACTGTGTATGGAGGTCTTTATCTTATGTTGATTACTTCCACCGCTTCATATTTCAAACATTCATGCTATTAAAATTCATAATAGAAAATTATTTTGTTTTGAGAGGGTAAGAAGGAGAGAAATCTTAATCTGTTAAAAACTACAAGTTCTGGCCCCCGCTTTGCATCTAGCCTTCAGTTGAGGGGTTGGTGGAGAAAAATGTTTGTGATCCTTCTGTTCCCCTCCCCCTTCTGCCTCTCACTCCTTTTTAAGGGCACATTCTCCTAGTCATTTTGAATCCTTGGATTTCAGGGACCCCAGGTAATTCTGGTGCAGCAGATGCTTGGTTTGCTCTGAGGATACCAAACCTGCTGTGGCCCTTTTACTAGAAAAACCGGGAGCTGTTTTTTTTTTTACTGGAAAAAAAAACAGTTCTCCCGCAGTTTTTTCTCCCCCATCCAGTAGCCAATAGCGTGACATCGGTGACAAAAGGAATCAGACATTTTGCCATCCTATCTGCAACACCCCATTGAGATCGGGTGCTTTCCACACTTCAGACTGTATTGCACATTGTAATAGTCCTGTCATTACGCTAGTGTAGTTAGGTCTTTAAATTCTCCTCACATGAGGAGATGAGATCCCTGAGGGCAAGGACTGTGTCTCAATCCTCAGTAATTCCTGAATGTTAGGACACTGCTTGGCACAGAGCACGGTCTCACTATTCATTTATATATTTTTTAAGATTTTTTTTTTTATTTATGCATACAAGACTTGGGGTATAGGCCAGAAGTGTAGGCGGTAAGAGGATTCACCAGAGACAGAGTGGGGAGCAGAACAGGCAGATCTACTGATATAAACTGCTGAGGGGACAGCAGGCAAGACAGGAGAGGTCTGCTGCGTGGTGGGGGTCAACTACCCAGTGGGGATTGAACTCATGCTGCAGTGGCAGGTAATAGCTTGCTAGCACTGAGACTTTAACCCCTGCACCACCAGGGAGACCCTATTCATTTATATTTTTAAAGTCCAGAGTCACTCTCCTTCTGAATGGTTACTGCCTCAGGATATTTGAAGGGGTGGGGGGAGCGGAAAGACGTGAAAAGGAGCTCCTCACTGAGGAGCACAGAAGGCAAATTATTCCATTCTCCTTTGCCTCAATCCCAGTTCTTAAAAGCATCTTAACTGCAAGGACGTTTGTGCTGTCTCTTTGCAATTCTTTCAAAGGCAAGACTGTGGCTCATGAATGGCTGTGGCCTCAGCCTGAATATATTCTCTACATTTCTATGATGTGTTCCAAGGCCTTTGAGAACGCTTGTGTGCTGTTCTTAAGAATGTGACTTATCTATGATTTCATCAAATTGTGCCTTGGCTGAGCCCTGTGGACACAAGAGAATATTTCCTTGAATGCTGTGTAGTAGACTTAGGAAACAGGGTTTCCTCAGTATCCATTATTGCTGTGTTTCGCTTGGCCCAGGCCAGTAGACTATGATTTACAACCGTCCACATGTTTGATTGGGACCAAGAGTTGAGCACTTTTGGGGCCTCTAAATGGCTATGGAACCTTCGTCACCATTCACAGTAAATGGCTTAGGAGTGTGAGAGACACAGTTGTTCTCCTCTGGGAAATCACTTCTGGTCATGTGTTCTCTAGGAAATACCGCACCAAACCACATGCTTCACCCTGATGCCGCTCTGGTCCTCAGCAGGGTGAGGGTGAGGCGGTTAGACATGGTTTTTAGATGTGTTCTTTTTGGAGAAAGCACTCAGGAGTTTCAGGAGAAAAGGCTCAGCAAACTCATGGGTCGGAGGATGTTAGAACCACAGCACAGCAGATCCAAGAAAGAAAATAATTCACTGCTTTCACTCCACAGATAAGAAACATGAGACCCGAAGGCATTATGCATATCAGCTCAGGAGACGGTGCTCTCCTGAGAACACACGCGCCTCCAGAGCTTTGATACCTGTAGGGAAAATCAGAGAAGGCACTTAAGCTGTCTCCCAGGTACCACCTCCACAGTCTCCAAATGCATTTAAGATCTGTCCACTTTGGGAAAGTGTCCTAGGAAGCTGAGAAAATGACTTTGGGTTGTCTGAGGACCCCCCCCCCCACTCAGAAACACCACTGGGTATTGTTTTCTTAATGCCAGCCTTCAAAATTAGTAGTTCTCAAAGTGTGGTCCCCCGACCTGCGGCAGCAACATCACCTGAGACATTGTAAGAAAAGCAAACTCTCACACCCCACCCAGACCCCCCAAATCATAAACTTAGAGGTGGTCTCTGCTTTCTGTAACTTTACAAGCCTTCCAGGTGACTCTGAAGTATGCTCAAGTTTGAGAACCACTGAGCAATGTTGGACTCTCCTTACACAATGTGATTTTAGAGGCTGTTAGAATATTCCCTGTCCTTCAAAAGACCCAGCCTCTTGCCTACAATTGCCCATGACCTTCACTTTTTAGATTTGTATCTTTGGGTGCAGACTGTTAGCTCTTGGTTGTCCTGGAACACAAAACATTTTGAACTTTCAAGTCCTTCTCATCCAGTATATATAACCTTATCAGAAACTTCCTGAAGATTGGATTTCAGTAAAGCTTATTAATATCTATAATGCATTTACAGATTATGTACAACTGAAATGTATTGGTTAAGAAAAAGTGGGAGATTTAGGAAAATGGAGGAGAGGTATGTCAAGGAACACAAAGGCAGGGAGGCAAGGGCGTTAAGAGTTGACTCAGACAGGGACTGGAATTGCCTTTTGTCTGCTCTGCTCCCAGAGCCTTTTCTGGTTTCTCCACCTGCTGAACACTGACTTTCTTTGCTTCTCAGTCCATATGGGAAAACATGGCTACAACCTAGGAATACCAAGTGAACAGTTCAGCCACTAGGAAGGAGCCTGCACGTCACTCCCTCTCTAAATCCCGAGTTTCCAAAAGGGATTTCAGTCCAGGTAGGATAAGCTCTTCACCCAAAGTCCATCACCTGTCTGCTCTCAGAACGTGGACTTTGGGGGCCTGCAGCTAGGATGGTGGGCATGGTGGATGGATAGTTTTCTGGAGAGAGGAGAGAGCTGGGAAGTTGGCCAGGGAGACAGAGGACCTAAGTTTGAGGACCATGAATTGAAAGAAAATTAGAAGGAGTTCTGTTGAAGGGTAGAGGGCACATGGAAAAGAGGAGAGGAACAGGGCAATGCAAAGAGTTTCCAGATGGCAGTTTTAAAGGTTAGCATTTCTTATGGGTTAAAGAATGCCCCCACCAGCCCCTGGCACCACAGGATGTGACCTCACTTGGGAATCAGATCAACGCTTTGTTTTTAAGATCCAGACAGAATATGCTAACATGCCTCCAAGCCTGTCAATGACTGGTCTTTTACCATCCCAGAACCTCATCTCTCTCTCTGCTCCTGTCACTGAATTCTCTGTTTCACTGACTGCGTAGCACAGCCTCCTGACACAGGGCTCAGACCCGTCTGCTAAGAACACTCAACCTGTCCTTTTCACTCAGTCAACTTATCTTCCTATTTCCTCTCTCTATTGAGAGTCACTTCTTCGGGAAGCCTGTTTGGACTTCTCTGACAGGGTTAAGTCCTCTTACTACAACTTCGATTGCTCCATATCAGTGTTTGCCACAGTTGCAATTTTGCATGTGCCTCTGCTAATTTGGCTTTCTGCCCCCCTCTCCCCAGCACCCCTACATCACCAGATTGTAATCTCAGTGAGGGAAGGCTTGGCATTTACCGTTGGAGACCAAAGCCTCACAGACTCTCAATGGTATTTGCTGCATGAAAAGTAACTTAGTGAAAACATACTAGTGGTGCTTATTGTTGAATGTCTCATGTGAACCAAGCACTTTACACTTATAACCCAGATCTAGCACAACTTGAAAATATCTAACAATGTTTTTTTAAAAAAAATTATTTTAAATATAAGGAAAACTTTAGCTCAGAGAGGTGAACTTTCTAGAAACCACAGAACTTAAAACCACAGAACTTATCTATCCAGGATTGAGCTGGCTGTGCTGTTTCAACCTTCGGATACAGAATGTTAGGCTGGAGGGAATCTGGAAAACATTTGATCTAGCACTGTCATCCCGCTCAGAAGGAAGCAGAAGCTCATGGATTAGAAAAAGCAAAGAGAAACAAGTTCACGTAGAGCATCCACAACAATAGAAACTGAACGCTCAGAACTGTGGTTTTTCTATTATTATATGTTTTTAACCCTTTGAGTAAAGAATGAGAGCAGTGACTTAACAGGCTTTCATATATTTTGCCCCACCCACCATTGCCGGAAGTGGCCACCCAGATCAGGGTCGCAGCTAAATTACGTTTGTTGCAAGGCATTCTGTTACCGGAACCAAGATGCCTTAGCAGTGAGAGCCTACAGGAGCGGTGGGGCCTCTTACCCCGCTGCTCCAGAGCAGTTGTGGCAGTTGCTCCTGCCCAGTAACTGCTGTTTTGAACTGACCAATCAGGTGCTCGGAGCTGATGGGTAGGCCTGCTGCTCCACCATAAGTCAGTTATGGCAGTTGCTTCTGCCCAGTAGCTGCCGTTTTGAATGGATCAATCAGATGCTAGGAGCTGATGGGTAGGTCCAATCAGCTCCAGGATTGAAAAATGGTCCAATCAGACTTGTGGATGGTACTCTGGGAGAGGATATAAGCCAGGAATGGAGGTACCTGAAGGCCCAGGGAGGGGGGAAAAGAGAAGAACAGGAGAAGATGATGACGATGACACCAGCCCCCAGGAGAGGAAAGACAACGGTTCTAAACTCCTAAGAGAGAAGAAAGAAGTCCGTTCCCAGCCTTCGAGGAAGAAAGAAGAAAAGAAGCATCCAGCAGCCGCCCTCCGAGGAGGAAGAGGAGCTGAAGACAGGGCCTCCGGTCCTGTCTCTGATGTAGCCTGAAAGGAGCCCCAGGGACCCTGGGCCTGGTGCCTCAGAGACCTGTTTGTGGGTCTAACCCAGCACCTCACAAAGAGCTGCCAGCCACAATGCGTTCTGGGGGAGGTGGCCGCCACTGGAGGATGCAGTGAGCTCTGTTTCCCCTGTTTGTAAAATAAACCCCATGTTTGTAGTTCCTGTAGCCTGAAGTTTCTTGCAATTGTGCGCGCAGGTGAGACCCACAGTCAGTGCCCTGTCCTCATCAGGCGCTGTCCTTTGTTGCTTTTGGCCTTCTGGCCTTTTGGGGCTTTTTGGTAGCTCTTGCCTTAGAGCCTGGGCATTTGTGCCCTGTTCGCCCCTGTTTCAATTCCAGCAGACTTCTGGGCACAGGGAGCCAGGAGGGCACAGGGAATGCAGAAGAGGGAAGAAGCGTGACTGAATGGTAAATAAAACCAGTTTTCTTGCTGCTGATTTTGTAGCTACTTAATATAAAGCCATAATCATTACCATAGCAACACCCTCATTGCACACAACATGAATATGTAGATTCCCCAGGGGGGAAAATGAAATAAACTGTACCTTTGTGCACCTTTACTTGAAAACGAAAAAAAGCTTGTAACGTTCCCATCTACAATTGCACAAGCAGGGCTCTGTCCCCATGCAGATCATTATTCCAAATGAACCCACTGAGGCTACAGAGAAATAACCAATAATTGGTGTGAGTATCTATGAGACAGAGAGACAGAGACAGTGAAGGGAGAGAGTAAGAAAAAGACACAGAGAGACTTGACATCACAGTACATCGAGCTGTCTAGAGGGGAATCTATTTAAATAGTAGTCTCTTTACAGAATTAAAGCTTCCAAAGTGCCCTGATGATTGAAGCACATGAGTCATTGATACTCTAGAGACTCCCAGAGTGGAGACTAGATTATAGGTTGTGAACCATTCAGGGGAAAAAAGGAGAGCATTGTAGTTCTAGAATTTCCACAGAGGGTGGTCATCTGGTGGGGTGGGCTGAATGATCATGGACATCTACCAGAATATGTGAGCCTCAGCATTGTTTTTACTTAGATTATATTTCTACTGTTTAGAGATGATAAAACTTGGTACTGCCACTGAGAAGAGCCCATTTTCTATTTTCCCCATTCAAGTAAGACTGATGAAAGGTCTGCTGTGGGATGCTCCTGTAACAATAGATGGCTCTGGGGATCACCCTGAAGTCATAATGGGGGGCCCTGTACCTTGGAAGAGGTCAATGATGAGATCAGCTGGATTTCCTGGAAAAGCCTAATTCAAAATAATCCTCTGTGATTCCCTAAGGGATTGTTAGATTGGGTATGTTTTTTATTTGTACAGAAACATTGCGAGTCTAGAAGGATACACATTGTCATTCTTCTTCTGACTGACTGCCTTTTAATGTGTTTTGTTTCTCCCTAGCTCTCTGCCTATACGATGACTTAAACACAAATGCATTTCTGCCTGCCTACCTATCAACCTACTTTATCTTCATCTCTATGTACCTAGCCAGCTGGTTATCTTTGTTGAAATATAAGAGAACATGTGTATTTATATAACACGTAGGCGTATATTGTACATAATAAGCAGCAACTATAATAAATAAGCTACCATAAAAAGATACCCAAGATTAGGGTGGGCATGTGGTATACGAGTGGGAGCAAGCTACCCTTTGAAATAAAATGACGTAAAGTGAAGTGACGCTTGAGTAAGTACCTGTATATTCAGGAGTGAGCCCTAAATCTCAGAGCACATGGGAACTGTTAGATTTAAATTACATGGTTTTTCCATGGCCTGATTTTCATTGAGATGTTGGAAGTCCCAGGAAACCCAGCATTGTTAGATCAGCTCTTGAATGGGCAGAAGTTTGACTGAGAAAAGCCAGATCCTAAGTTAATCAGAAAGAGACTATAAAGAGCCAGACATTAGTTTAAAAAGTGGAGAAACAGACTGAAAAGATCAAGACCAGATCTTGATGACAGGTTGGCGTCAGCTTGGAGGCGTGAAGAAATTGGACAATTTATGGTCCGCCAGTGGAGTTGCATCATAATTCCTTGTCTGCACAAGAGCTCAAGGGAAAGAGCAAATAAGTTTTCCCATTCTATTTTGAGTTTATGTTGCTCTCCTTTTTATGGATTTCAGACTCCTCAGTGATACCCTTTAGTGGTATTTGATTTCAAACAGAAATCAGAGAATGATCCTGGAATTTCATAAATAGGGCTCACCCTGTCTGTAGTTCTGGGAAGAATTGTTTTGATTATAAGGCAGCTAATTGCAAAAGGGGAAATGAATGAATAAGATGGTCCCTGAAAAGTACAGCAATTTGATCATGTCCTGTCAAAGCAGAGAAGGTACAGGTACTGTTTGTAAAAAGTGTTCTAAACCCAAGAAGCTGATTCATAGGCATGATCATCTCCATGGAAACACATTAAGAATCAAGTACAAATTATACTGCATGTACCATTCTACAATGAAACAACCCAGAAACTGTCAACAGCCCTAAACAAACCCCAATTACTCATTGTATTCAGCCTCATTGTCATATTATCTTATTTCTTTTGTCTCTGTCTTGTTTCTTTCAGTCTTGGGCACTGAGTTAGGAAACATTTTCTGACTTTATTTAAGGAAGATTGCATGAATTCTTCAATGGCCTCCAAATTCCTTTAGGGTAACATTTTAAATAAATGGCTTATAAAGTACTACAAATTATTTTCATCTGTCTCCAGCCTACCTCTCCAAAGTTGTCATCTGCTGCTTTCCCTCAGACATCCTCAAAGCTGCCAGAACAACTTTATGCAATTCCCTGAACAAATCACACTGTACCCTGTGGAAGTGTCCTTGCTCATTGTAGTTCTTCCACCTAGAAAAATCTATCTACTTTCACCTATTCAACTGGACTTGTCACTTCCTCTTGGTAGTTTGTCCTAATCTTTTTTTTTTTTCCTTCATACTGAGTTGGGCTGGGAGCCTTATAGCAACCTGGATGTAGACCTTGTGGCCTTTACCACCTTCTAATGTAACAGTTGCCCTGTCAATGCCACAGATTAAAAATTCTTGAGGGTAAAGTGGACATGAACTCTTATCCCAGCTTCTAGAATAGGACTCTAGTGCCCAGCATCTAGTGGATCAGTGTGTGCATCTGTCTGAACACACAGTGATGAATGAAGATGTCTGATCTTCATTCATTGAAGGTCTCAAATATTGCCATAGCTACAAGGTTAGGAATGAAAACCTGGAAATTATTTGGCAATGATTAATTTAGTGTTAGCAAAGGAGATAGGGCTCAATAAGTCATAACTGTTATTATTATAAGAAGCAATTTTCCAAGCTCAGCAGTTCACTCTGAGCAGTTACTGGGTTCTATTAATTTCTCCTCAACCCTGCAGGGGATAGATAGATTTGAAGGGGGGAAGACACAAGTGATATTCCAGTTTCATTTAC
The DNA here is from genome assembly GCA_004024925.1 of Scalopus aquaticus. Classification (NCBI taxonomy): domain Eukaryota; kingdom Metazoa; phylum Chordata; class Mammalia; order Eulipotyphla; family Talpidae; genus Scalopus; species Scalopus aquaticus. The sequence continues at coordinate 234,082 of PVIJ01000095.1, forward strand.
TTCTACAGTTTTCAAATGCTGTATCACCTGCCCCCCCCACCACTGTCTTCAAATGATCCCCTACCAGGATGGATATTGCTGTATAAATGGAATCGAGCAAATGGAACATGGTAGAACATTTTGCCTTTGAGCTAAGATGGACCAGCTAACAGCCCTGTCTGTGCGAGATCACTTTGTGTCCAAATTAGGAAGCAGCTAGAATTTGTGATTATAGGACGCATATCTGAACCTGACTTCTCTCTCTAGTCCTCAAGCACACATCAGATTTTCCAAGACTGTGGGCTCCCCCTTTCTGTAACCTGTGCAAAACTGACGTCCATCCCTATTTCACTGCCCATCAGAACCTTCCTATCTTGTGTCTCCTTTCAGTGACTTTTAATTGACTAGTTGAGCTGTCAAAGACATAGCTTCATGGAAGCTAAGAGTTTTCTACCTTAGAAGTGGTCTCAGGCAATCCCTTCATTTTACAGAGACTGGAGAAAACCAATCCAAGCGATGTTGCAGAGGGAGGTAGAACTGTCATCTGCCTCCCCTGCCCCCCCCCCTTCACAATCTGGTGCCACAGCCCTAGGTTCAAATCCCTGCTAAGCCATTGATCATGTAGTTATGGGAAAGTTACTTAAGCTTCTAGAGTGTCCTGGAAAATGCAGAAAATGGTAGCTTCACTTGACAGTTGTTATAGAACTAGTTAAGAAAATGTATATGAGGAATTGAGCACAGTCCCTGCCATGTAGTAAACACTTAGTAAATGTTGGACAATTTCACCACTACTATGCTAGGCAGGGGCTGGGAGCAGGACCCCAGAAGGGGTGTTTGGAGCAGGGAACTCTCACATCTCAAAGGGCTGATGCACAGTGGGCATTCGACCATTTGCAATGCACTTTGCTCATAGGTCCTGCAGGGGCAACTGAAGTTTCCTAAGAGTGGATGGTCTGGTGATCTGCATTGCGCCCACTTGAGCGAAGATGCCACGTAAGGCTCTCCCCTCTCCTCAATGCTCCCAGGCCATCACCTCTCTCCATCCTCAATGTTCCCAGGCCATCACCTCTCTCCAAGCGACCCCGCTCTGCTCTGCAGTGTCTCTTGACTGCTGGGCGGCAGTGGGCTCTGTGAGGGTTTCATCGGAATGCTCAAGGGGGCAGTGTGGTCCTGCCAAAGAAGGAAGCCTCGCCTCGAGGAAAGCCTTGGCCATTTTTACATGAAAGTGTTTACCCTGGAAATTAAATTATATTTGGGATTTTGGGTTTCCCCTCCCCCACCCCCGCCGTGGGAGGTTTCGGAAAGTTACTGTGGTGACCGTGGCAATCAGAGGGCTGTCAGCATTTCAGCTCTGCACCGGCAGGCCCTGCAGGCTCCTTCAGCACCCCGCACCCCTGGGACTCTGGGCAAGTAGAGAGGGCTTTGTCCGTGGGAGTGGAGAGCGAGGGGGCGGTGGGAGAGTGGGGGCGGGGGCTGTGCACATGGGGCCTGGGCCTCCACAGAAGTCACAGGCTCCACCTCCCACCCACCCCCATTCTCCATTCTTGCATCTTTAGCCGCTTTGGGGTCAACAGCCAGTAGAGCATGAATTTCAAACTTAAGTTGGATGATTTGAGAGGGTTGTTTTTGTTTGTGTGTGTGTGTGTTTTCCAAAATATTTCTGAAAGTAGCTCTAAAATATGCTCCTTGTGTACCCATGGACACATGCATATTCATAGCCTGCTCCTTCTAGTGGGTTCAAGTTCTTCTCTGTCAAACCAACCATTAGATAAGGTTCCAACCCATGGAACCATGTGGCATTCCAGAGTTCTAGGTATTCAAGAATGCAGGGAAATCTAAAGACTGGCCCTTGGGAAGATCCTCCTTTCTGATTGGCTCTGGCAACTAAACTCATCAACACTCTTGATAACTTAAAGATGAACAATTTCTGCACACCAGGCGTCCTATTCAATGAACTCATCATTCATCATCAAATCATATTTATTGCACTTTATCATGACAGAGACTTGTGTAAACTAGGGAAGAAAACAAAGTTCCTATTTTCATGAAGTCTGCAGATTAGAAAGGGTATAAATCATAATTATGTTAATAATCACACCTTGAGTGTAAATACAAACTGTGCAGGAAAGGTAAAGGGTAACAAAGGTAAAGCACAAAGGAAACCTAAGTGAGAATTAAGGGCTAAGGAATTAGGAAGTGATTTTTCAGCGGCACACTACGTAGGAATCAGAAGTAGAAACCAAGTGGACATGGAATGACTGGTTGAAAGAGGCAACAGTTCCACCACTTTTTGACATCCGAGGAAACATGAATCCTTTTCATTTTCAGTGTAGCAAAATATTGATCATAAATAATTTGAATTGTCAAGACTGAAAAAACATCACAGTGAGAAGAAACTTCAGAGGTCATCTGATTCAACTCAATTCTTATTTAGGAATCTTCTCAAGACAATGCTATACTATTACCAAGATTCTGCCAGAAGATTCAGCTATTGAAGAGTCACTTTTTCTACTTGGACAGTTAACTTTCTCTTTCCATTGATGTCTTAGACTTCCCTTGCTAGATTGGATGCTCCATGAGGACGGTAATTTTTTCTTCTTTGTTCTTTGATATATTTCAAGTATCAAGAACAATGCCTGTCATATAGAGTAGCTTCTCAAAGCATATTTGTTGAATGAATTAATTGAGGCTAAAAAGGTCACCTGAAATTTATGCTTGCTTGACCCATTTCTGCTCTGTAGAACAACAAAGAACAAACCTAATGTCTTGTGTATGAACATCTCAGTCGTTTGAAAATAGCTCTCATTTCCTGGTTTTGAAGCTCACAATTTTGATCACTCATTGGAATCCAATTAGGCTTGATGATTAAAACAAATATGAATATACTTCCTTATATTATCATCCAACTGTCATTTGTCTATTTTTATGTAGACATGTTTCTTCCTATAATCATTTATCTTTCAATTATTATACATGTATATGGATATATGCTACCATATATTGTCAATATATTATCTGTCAAATTGTCATGTGATTTTGGAGACTAAGTCCCCAGATCTGCAGCTGGAAAGCTAGAGATTTAGGAGAAGCTGTTTGTGTGGTTCCAGTCTGAAAGTCAGATGTCTTGAGACTCAAGAAGAGTCAACATTTCAGTTTGAATGAAGGTCAGGAAAAGGCTAATGTCCTAGCTCATAACAGTCAAGGAGAAGTTCGATCTTACTTGAGGGAGAATCAGCCTTTTTCTTCTATGAGGCCACCCTGGGATGGCAATCTACCTTATTCAGTCTGCAGATCCCTATGTTTATCTCATCTAAAAGGCCCTCAGAGATACACCCAGAATAATGTTTGACCAAATATCTTGATACCCTTTGGTCCAGTTCAGTTGATGCATGCTGTTAGCCATCACAGTATGTATCAGACTATCAAAGGGGAAGCCTTAAAGAACTTACAGAGGGGAAGAGGGGTCATTGGTAAGCAACGAGTTGTGGAATTTTCTGGGAGAAGGGAAAATTGTTGGATCTGGGTATAGATAGGAAGAGGCAAAAGCTTCACCTTTACTGAAAACCTGTGGGATGATGGAAAAAGATAGCATAGATTTGAATCAGGGAAACTCTATGTGAACTAATCGTTTTTTTGATAATGATTCTATCTAATCAGCCCCCCAACTTTATGCAAAAATGGTTGTGAAGGCAGGACCCAAAACAAGAAAGAACTTATATATTCTCAAGCATTCTTCTGTGTTTTGAAGTTGACCTGAAACAGCTCAATTCACAAATGGCACTGCAATAGTGGCACTGCTCCTGGCTTCAGGATTAAATGTTGGTAAGAAGAGACTAACCCTTCATCAGCATGGCCTAAACATCAGAGCTGAAAGTTGAAACTTGAATTAAAGTGTACAACTTTCCAATGATGGGAACTAATCCCAGGTCACAAGGAGAAAGGTAAACAGCCACTTTCTCAACCTCGGCTATCACACATAGGAAAAGGTTCACGTTTTAAGGTAAACCAAATAAAAGAATAATGCAATCTCCATTGTAATTCCATATACAACTTCATACAATAAAATGTTATGAAATATGGAAAGAGCTAGATAAAAATATGTGTTATCAAATAATTCAACAGAAACTGACCCACAGACGAACTAGGTATTCCCACAAGCAGACAAGGACATTATATGTTGCTAAAATCATGTTTGAGAAAACAATGAAGAAAGTAATGAATATTAAAAACATAGCACAGATTTGGAAACTATAAAGAAAAGCCAAAATAGAAATTCAGGAGTTAGAAAATAGTCATTAAAAATTTTTTACAGTACTTATTGGTTGACTGAAAAGGAAATCTCCAGGTAAAGTTTGTTTTGCTAACAAACTTCACCTAAGATTTAAAGAAGAAAGCACACTAATGCTACAAAATCTCCAAACAAGAGAAGAAAGAGAATTCTTTTTATGAGGTCAACATTACCTTAACCCTAAAAGAAGACATGGATGGTATCAAGCCAAACAAAATCTCCACAAATCACAAACCAGTATCTCTCATTATTTTAGATACAAAAATTCTCAAAAAAATTAGCAAATTAAATCCATGAATAAGATAAAGAATATATTATAGGAGTGCAAGGCTGATTTAGGATTCAAATTTTTCTTCAATATTATATAACATAGTTGACTTTTAGTTTCTAGTAAATAGAGTTTATATCTAGTAGTTTATACATATACTTAGAAAGACCATATGTTCATATCATTTGATGCAAAAAAATCCATTCAATAAAAATCAGTACCTATTAATGATAAAAACTCTCAGCAAACTACAATAGAAAGTTATTCAACCAGCTAAAGCACTTCAAAAAAAGTCACAGCTAATATTATACTTAATGATAAAAGAGTGAAGCCTTTCCCATAAAGCTAGGAAAAAGGGAAAAGATGTTGGCTCTCACCACTTCCATTCAGTATTGTACAGAAAGTTTTAGCAGTGTAATGAGACAAGAAAAGGAAATAAAAGGCGAATCAGTTGGAAAGGGAGAAAAATAACTGTTCTTATTTATACATGATGTGATTGTCTATGTAGGAAAGCCCAAGTTCTAGTTTCTTAACTAAGTTTAACAAGGTCACAGGCCACAATTCAATACACAAAAATCAAGCATATTCTTCTTCATTACGTTGTCCTTCAATTTAATAAAATTTGCCATAGAACCCCATTCAATAAAGATGATACATACATTTTTTTAAAATTTAGCTCCTTAAAAAATGTTTATTCTGGTAAGAACACTGAGCATGTGATCTACTTTCCAAACATTTTAAAGTGTACAATACTTTAATAATTTAATATACAATAGAGTTTATTCAAATGCCTGAGCTGAATCTTTATGCCCATTGAAGAGTAAGGTCCCACTTCACGCTTGTTATACCAATGAAATTGTAAAATTAACCTTTAATGTTTTGTGGAGACAGGAGTCCCCCAAAGTGAAAGTACCTAGGGATTAGTCTTAATACAACCTTGCTCTGGAATTATATAAATCATAAGTAGTTGGTAATCTTTTTTTTAAGATTTATTTTATTTATTTATGCATACAAGAGCTGGGGTATAGGCCAGAGATATGCGTGGGGAGGTGAGAGGATTCACCAAGACAGAGTGGGAGGCAAAATAGGCAGATTGACTGAAATACACTACTGAGGGGAGCAGCGGGTGAGGCAGGAGAGGTCTGCTGTGCCATGTGGGAAGCTCCCTGGCGGTGATCGAACTTTTGCTACAGTAGCTGCAGATAGCTTCATAGTGCTGAGACTTAACCCATTGCACCACCAGCGAGAATGTGCTCAAACTTTTGAGAAGAGCCATTTTTTTTCTTTTTGATTTGTGGGAGTTATTTATTTTAGACATAGGTCCTTTAAAAATGTGTATGTCTGACACACACACACACCCCCGATATAAATGATATATCACACACATATGCATATGTCATATTGATATACAGATCAATAAAATGTCTTTCCTTACTTGATACTTTGCCATTTTAATCCCCAGTGGCATTATTTATTTTTTCTGTATAAAGTTTCTATTTTCCGTCTACTTCTATATTTTTATGTATTTTGAGCTGAATTAAACTACTTTTTAAAAATTGAGCCTAGCACTTATGCAGAAATGCACATGTAAATACAGAGCTCAAATTTTCACACACTGAACATATCCATGTAATGAGACCCAATGTGAAGAAACTGAGTGTGTCACAAATCTCCTTTGTATCCCCTTCTGGTCAGTCTTTGGATGGGTAACTAATCTTCTAAATCCATGGAACAATTTTTCATGTTTTTGTGCTTCATATTATTGAAATGGCACTTTTTTCTTTTTCTTTTTTTCAGTGTGTATGGGTCTGGCTTCCTTTGTTCGGCAAAGGATATTGTTGCTGATAGCAGTTCTCTAATTGCTAAACAGAATTCTCTTGTATCAATATGCCATAATTGTGTATTCATCTAATAACCAATGGGCATCTTAATAACTTTCATATTGCAGCCATTACAAAGAGTGCAACTATAAACAATCTTGTGTATTTTTAAGACCATATGTATGCATTTCCTTCCTATGCATTATGTCATATAAAACTGCTAGTTCATAGGGTATGCATGTGCTCAGCATTTGTGGATAATTCAAAGAGTTTTTCAGTCTTTTTACTGATCTACATTCCCTCCAGCAGTTTTCAGAGACATTTAAGCAAGTAGCCAGCCAAGACTGGAAGAGCTAGAAAGCCACTTGAGAGTTGCAGGCTAAACAATTATCCATCGAGACACTGAGATTTAGGGTGGCTTGTTACACAGCATTACTTTTTCAATACATAACTGATGCACTTCTATTCTTATAGCTAACCCCCAGTTGACTACTTTAGCCTTTTCTATATCACTGAATTCAAATTGCTACTATTTAGATTAAGATTTTGCACTTATGTTTACTAGAGATCTTAGTCTTTAAATTCCCCCCTTTCGAGGTAGCCTTATCAAGTGTTAATATCAAGTAACATTGCCTCAAAATTAAGATGAGAATTTTCCCACATACCCCAACCTCAGACACTTGCCAACTAATCTCTGGAGGAATGTATGAGAAATTACTGTTTCTTCTTCCAATTCACTGATAAAACCTTGTAAGCATTGAAATTATATAGTGAGATGGATTTAAATTTTAGATTCAATTCATTTAGTAAACATGGAATTATTTATATCTTTTAGTCTTGCTTTAGTTGTGGTAATTAGGGGATTTGAGAAATGTGTCAATTGGACTGATTTTCTCAAATTTATTCAATCAAGTTGTTAGTAAATTTTTTATTATTTTATTAACGTTCCAATATCTGTAATGATGGTCTCATTTTAAAGTCTGATATTAGGGATTTTTTCCTCAACTCTTTTTTCTTTTGATTAACTTTGCTAGAAGTCTGCTGATTTTCTTAGTCTGTTCTAAGAACCACTTTTGGGATGTTTATTAATAAATTTATTTTCTGTATTATTAATTCATTCACATTATTTTATTGCTTCCTTTCTTTCACTCTTTTGGGGGTAAGTATTGTTCTTCAACTACTTGGGTTAGATACGTAACCAATTTTCAGCTTGTCATATTTTCTAGTAGATGTACTTTAAGGCTGTAAATTTCATTGTTGGCACAGATTTAATTGTCTTTCACAGCTTGATGGCTGTATTTTCGTACTTATTTAGTTCAAAGTGCTTTCTAATATTGCCTGCTATTTCTTCTTTGACGTTTGCATTATTTAGACACGTATTGCTTATTTTTCAAACAATCAGAATTTTCTAGTGATCTGTTTTTTAATTTCTTGCTTCATTTCACTGTGGTCAGAGTGTAACTGGGCTGAGTCCAAAGTCCGGTGTCCCCTGGAGGGGTTTGCTGATCAGAATGAATAGCCCCAGGGAAAATGCTAAGTTTTGCAGTTTGGGGTGGAGATTCTAATGAAAAATAAAAGGGGCTGTAGGAGAAGGGGAATTCAGTTACCATGATGTAGGATTGGAACAGGCAGTCACCATGATGCAGGAATAGAGGAATCAGTCGCCATGATGTAGGAATAGAGGAATCAGTCACCATGATGCAGTAAAAGAAGAATGAGTCGCCATGATAAAGGAATAGAGGAATCAGTCTCCATGATGCAGGAATAGAGAAAGCAATCGCCGTGATGTAGGAAAAGAAGAAATGTTTATGAATCTTCAGTGACTTTGGGGCCAGCTTTGGAGGCTTTGCAAGTAGCTGAGCGACTGAAACTGCTCCCAGTTTTGTCTTTACTATAGCTGAAGGAAGAAGGCAGAGGCCTGAAGTGGGCACCTTCCTAAAATGTGTGAGTACAGTCTGTTGGGCCATCTGGTCACTGTGGTTGCTGTTTGCAGTGTTGTTGGCCTGGTGCTGTGCTGGGGCACCATGGCAGTTCAGGGAGCATCTCCAGTTGTGTTCTGTGTCGTCCTTGTGAGTTGGAAACTAGCCTACAGTCTGATTGTTGCGCATCCACAGAAGAAGAAAGACACCATTTTGGAAATGTGGCCTATTGTTTAGAAGAAGAGCTCCACGTCAGCAATGGCTGGAAGATACCACCTTTGTTACTTTTCTGGGACTTAAAGGACTGGACATTGTTTTAAGGTAAATGGCCATATGTTGACTTCAGTAATTCTTTGCTTTTTCCCTTGTTAAATAAATCCCATTGTTATTGTTCCCTAAGCCTGAGTAGTCTTACAATTGTGCCCGCGGGTGCAGAACCAAGATAGTGACCAGTAAGCAATTTGGGCAATGCCTTTGGCAATTTTGAAGCCCCATTTGCCTGGTATCAAGAGAACATACCCTGAATAATTTGTTTGTCCTTGTTCTGTGCTCCAAGCAGAGGACAGGTTCAGAGTACAAAATTATCATCTCATCTTTGTTGGTTTTCTAAGTGTGAACCATACAGTCTTTCCAAATTCCTGGGAGTCAGGAAGAGTAAAAACAGATTGAATTTTATTTTACTTCAATTAGACCAGAACCACTTTGTTTATTTTTTAATTAGGTTTTAATGTAAAAAGTTTTTCTTTAAAAATAAATTTGTTGCTTAAAAACCAATGAATTAGGATAGCTTACAATCTTTTCAATTTTAAAATAATGTCATTCTATATATTTTGCTATTAACAAAACCCAAAATAATATTGCAAGGGTCAGAATGACCTTATTTGGTTAACATGGCACCCTAACCTTCATGCAGTGGCTCCATTAAATTAATCCAACTACATGTAATTTCTATATTAATTTACATATATGATTTATGTGTGAATGGCCAAATGGTACAAACAAACAGTCATTGTCACTTGCTCTAGTAAAAGATAATCAAAGATACGCAAGTTAAACCAATAGTGTTATGTCTTTCTTTATCAGGATGGCAAAGTTTATCTATTTTTATATTGCTAAGAATCTACATTGAAAACTTTTTTACTTCAGTATGTTTTCATGTAAGAGATGGACTAAAGCCAAGTGACACAAATTTAAATGCTACAGAAACCAAGAGGGGAAAATCAGATGGACATTACTCTTTTCTAGAGAAACATTTAATTGCAAAAGCCTTCTACAAAGTTCTGAGGGTTTGACCAGAATGATGAATCGAGTTAAAATGTATTTTAATATAAACGTAATAATTTAGATATTCTTAAATTAGATGTGTTTTAGCACCCAACATTTCTTATCACAAGAACACATATTCACTCAATAACAAATTCAACTAATAAAAACCATGAAGCAAAAAATTAAATCAGGACTGAAGAATCCACAGTGAAAATATTAATGGTATATTAGTACTGTATGCAAAAACAGCATATTAATACTGAATACTTTTGAATCTAAAATTAATATGAACAATCATGTAAATTATATTTACAGATTACTTATGTGATAAAATTTGTAATAAAATAATAATAAAGATAATACAATTACTTTAAAAATAAAGAAGCAACTGGAGGAGGTAGGAGTTCGCTGATAGTCAACTATTAGTGTAAAATAGAAATTTGTTGTTAAAATTCAAAAGCATAATGACTCCAGCTGCTAAATAGCTTCCATGACATAGTTCATCAGCCTTACAGAGATATTTGTGAAAAATAAGAAATAAGGTCACTTTGTACTTTACCTCTTTTATAAAAATCATATTAAAGTGAAGACTTTTCTACAAGTATAATACAGCATATTACAATTTTTGTAAGTTTCAGGTCTATGTATTATTCTTTCTATGTACATTTAAAAATCATGTGCTAAATTATGTTCCCTATTAACTATCATATGCCATGGTGAAAAATTTAAGGGTAAGTGGAACTTTCTTTGTACTATACTTCATGGCTAAAATTATTTATAATGATGAAGTAATAACTTTATAAGATATTTAATTAACCATTTGCTCATCTTCAAAATGAATAAACCAAATTTGAAACAAACAAATTTGAAACAAACACATAACTAACATTATGTGTTGCATTTCACAAGCTAAATTGTGTGACCACACTGTGAAATGTTCTAGAAATAATTTGTCCCTGCTCAGTAGACAAGAGAGCAAAGTCATAAGAATAGACTTGAGGTCTGTGCAACAGCTATGCAAAATCTGCTGCCTGTGGGGCAGTAAAGTCAGCATTTCCCACCCCCACTAATGATGAAGGAACCAGATAAGGAAGATCCAAACAATGGGTACCCAGTCTTTGCATCTCCATAGTGCATTCTTTAGAAAGGAAGAGATTAAATCCTGGCATTGCCTTCCTCTGTGCACAGATAGCATCAGCATATCTTTAAGTCAGAACAACTTAGAGCCAGAAAGCCTTCTGTCAAAAGTATTTACCTTTTTCATGTCAGTGACTCACTGTTCCTACCTATATAAACTAAATTCAAACTGTGATTGTTGGAACAGTTTATACAGAGTCAAATCTGTCTTTGATTATCTAAGAAACATGTTGTCTAACTATCATGAAAATTTTTGTTCCAATTAACAATTGTGACCCAAGTGATTTTTGCAACTGTGAGCATTAATATACAGAAACCCTATTTAAATGAGGTCAGGAGCTGGAAAAAGTGTCTATCGTGCAAATCAGCAAAACTACAGGACCCAACTTGCCTTCCCTCTCCTAAGGGAGGCAATGCTGATTCCCTCTCTGAGGGAACAGAGGGCAAGGTCCACCAGGGGTTGTATAAGGAATTCTTAGCCTTAGATTCTGGGAAGTGCAAGTCGTGTACACTCACTCTCCAACCTGCATTCTCCTCTATTGTTCATTTCCAAGTAAAACCATTTTGTTGTTGGAATAACGGATTGCTTTTGTTGGAGGGTAACAAGATTTCTGTAATTCCATATCCACTCTGGCTGCTTCCAACTAGTGAGAAGTAAGAAAGCACATGAGCTATCTGCTCCTGCACCTCAAAATGCAGCCCATCTACTCTCCACTTTGGCCTTATGATGCGGCTGTTCTTGCCACCAGAAGCCTCTTTCTCCTCTTCTGTCTGTGTTTGCAGGTTCTTCCACTGTCTACATGAGTTGGAATTTGTATCTTACAAACTGCATTGGGGACTCATGGATGGGAAGAGATCTTTCCTCCTTGACTTCTTTCCCCTTGGAGGGAACCATATTTATTACTTTAATTAGAGCATGAAGCTGTAGGAGGAAATGCAAGTCTTTAGCCTTTCTCCTGACAGCCTCAAATTGGGAGGCAACTTGGAAATCCTCTGCTGTATGAATGCCAGCTGGATAATTACTACTGTGTAACTAATAGTTTTTTAAAATGTGGGAGGAGAATGAAGATCGGTGTAAGCATTTTTAACAAAACTTCAGTATTCTAGAATGGGTTTCCAAAAGCATTGCTGAGAAAATGTTTGGAAGTCTTTTTTTTTGTGATATGACTTAATGTTCTCTTTGTGGAGGACCAAGGTGTTGACATTCATCTAACCTGCAGCAAATGTCACTGAATTGCTGAGCTGACTTTCTTTCTGTGTTGAGAGAACAATTCCCCACAATTATTCCTCCAGGGAGCATTAAATTTGCCAACTGATTAAGACAAGAAGAGAGTTTCTCAAGATATTCTGAGAATTCAGCAAAGTCTGAATAAGTCGTAAGTTTTTAGGGTAAAATAGTGTGTCCAAGGGTGATTTCCAAAAGTCTTAATGATTTAGGTGTGGTGACAAAGAGCCTACCTCCATCTTGGTCCTGATCGAGTCTCTTGTTCACATAGGATGTACTTTTGCTTTGTTTGGGAGGAAGGATAGAAATCTCTGTTGGTCTCTAGAAGAAGAAATTTCTTCTAAATGAAAATTAAATGACTTTTAATCTCAACCTCATCCTCCTTCATTCATTTACTCTTTCAATAACCACAACATGAATGCCATGATGTGCCAAATATTAGGGTGACAGAGGTAACTAACAAAGACTACAACCCCTGCTCCCAGAAGTTTACATTCTAAAGCAAAGATCAGCAAAATATTTTTATAAAAGGCCAGATAATAAATATTTTTAGTTTCAGAAGCCATACAGTATCTGTCACAATATGACTTTCCTGTTGTTTCATGAAAGCAGTCTTAGACAACACTTAAGCAAGTAACAAGTGTGGCTGTGTTCAGTGAAAATTTATGGACACTGGATGTTGAATTTCATATCAAAATAGTTTTCTTTTGATTTCTGAATATTTGAAAATGTTAGAACCATTCTTAATTGTAGACTGTACCATACAGCAGTAGCAGTAAGCCAGATGTGGCAGGAGGACTCTTGATTGCAGGTCTGTGATTTAGAGGTTTAATAGTGGGGGTGGGAAGGACCAAGTCACTAGTGTCAATCAACCAGCACTGAACATGTAATGATAAAATAAAAACTGGCTTGATAGCTATATGCTCAGTGATGTGTGAATAAAAGAATCTTAGGGCTGGAGAGCTCTCAGAGAACTTACTGACTCTGAATAACCTTCATAGTGTCTGCTTCCCTGGCAGAACATTCCCAACCAGGTGACCACCTCCTGTTTGAGCACTTTTAGTGGCAGGGCAGGGGCAGCCCTCCAAGGAAGCCTGCTTTATTGTTGGGCAGAGGCATTTTCATTAAATTTTCATTTCATTACATCCAAGTAGATGTATATAAATAACAAGGACTCAAAACACCAACAAAGCTCAACTAGTATCCCTAGTCTGCCCTCCTTCCCTCAAAGGGAATACATAAGCAACTTTTCCAGAGGATCTCATTGCTTGCAAATCTTTAGCTATTTTAACTGATTATACTGCTTGCTTATTTTTGGTCACATAGTTTGGAAAGTTAAAAAAGTTCTAAGTTTTCTTTCTTTCTGATTCCGTCATATATTCAATATTGCCTTACTTACTATAAGCATGGAGAAAATTTATTTTTTTCAAGATTTATTTATTTATGCATACAAGCTGGGGTACAGGCCAGAGGCGCAGGGCGGCAAGAGGGTTCACCAGAGACAGAGTGGGGAGCAGAACAGGCAGATCAGAAACACACTGCTGAGGGGAGCAGCGGGCGAGGCAGGAAAGGTCTGCCACACCACGTGGGATTCTCCCCGGCCGGGCGTAGAACTTGCATCACGCACCTCCGACAGCTCCACAGCGCAGCGCTCAACTGCTGTGCCACCAGGGAGGCCCAGCATGGAGAAATTTTTTAAAAAGAGTAGGGAGAAGAAAGTTAGATTGTTTCCTTTGAAAGTGTTAATTCGAGCATATTTACATAATAATAACAATATGTGCCAATATGCTTTATTGAAATTAATCTGCTTATGTGATAAGGCTATTGGAACATGGGACATAGCTTAATTTTGCCTGGAGAAAAGGTGCTAATCCCAAATAAGCATTATCATCTTTGTAAAATAAATATTGCCAAAGTTAGCAACCTACCCTGTCTTGTTTTTTTTTTTTTTTTCAAATATAAGGCAACTTGTTAAAGTCAGTTTACTAATAGAAGTTACATTCAAATGAGTCAAAGTACTAGGGCAAAAATGCTTGCGTGTGTGTGTGTGTGTGTGTGTGTGTGTGTGTGTGTGTGTGTGTGTGTATAATTGCTCTTATAACACTGTATCTTAACTGCTGGACATTGTACTGTATAATGAAGATAAGTTCTAAACTGGGAATCAGACAAAACATGTCAAATATAATATTTTTCTAATTTTGGGTAAATTATTTCTGGGAAAGAAAATCAGTTTGAACACAAAGGAAAATAGACCTGCAGAGGCTGAGTTAGCAGCATATGAAGAAAGGGCCCTGCAGTTGGCTTTGCTCATCACCAGGAATTTGCTCTCTGATATCCTGGAGGGCCACCTCACTCACTAAACCAACCTAGGGCACCAACTGAAACAGCTGTTTCCTTAGGATGGATTTTACTTCTTCAAGTTCTTTCCTTCCTCATGCACATAGTGCATTTGTCAGAGACGTTTGCACATGTTACTGTTAAGATGTTAGGAAATTATCATATCCCCCCCACCCAGTACATACTTTGTTTTTCTAATATGTTTGCTTTTAATGTGACTTCTTATTCCTCTACCTCTTCTTCTGTTTCTGCATTGGTCTGGGTCTGTATCTTTACCTTTGTTTTCACTTTAATCTTTTTGTTTTACTGAGAAACCCTGCCCATATGAGCTGGATCCCATCTGGGGGTGGCTGGTATTCTTTTCCACCAGTCTTCTGTGTTAACTCTCAACTCAGAAGTTAATTTCTCCAAAAATAAAGTTTTCCTTTCCTCCACATAGTGGTGATTGTTTTTAAGTCCACACGTCACAGAGCATACTAAAGTCATAGTTTATTCCTTTTTAAAAATGAGAGTCATTATACATATTTTATAGTATCAAATGAAAAATGGCAGCAAACTATTTAACAGAATACCTTGGACTCAAATTTTATTCTCTTCTTCTTTTCAGCCTCCACCAAATTGCTTCTAAGGCTAATTGGCAAATTGGGAGCGAAAGCAAAAACAAAAGGGTGAGATGTTAGAATATCTAATAGGAGAAAATCTCAAGCTGGAGATTCAAATAAATTATCCAAGCAATTTGTTCTTTGGTTGCTTTATATAAAAACCTTTCCCTAGAGTAATTAAAATATGATTATAATAAGATTAAATATTAATTTAAAATGAAAATCCCTTTCTTACAAGGAAGCAGGCTGGTGTGGTCCTCATTTAAAATGCAAATGTTGCTTGAAGACTAAGAGACTGTTTCAAAGAAATTAGGAAACATAATGTATTGTTTTCTTGGAGATTGCTAATATTAAGAACTTTTGACCTGGAGCAACAAGACATGTATGATAGTTGACATTTTTATAGCAGTTTGCTCTGTACCTTTAATCTATACATTTTATGTGTATCAACTTTTGTAATCCTCACAACCAAGTAAGAGACACTATTATTATCCCCATTTATATAGGGAGAAACCACGATGAGTTAGTGGCGTGAACCCAGATACAGGCTGGCCGCCGGTGGCTTGTCCTGTCCCTCTGTGCTCCCCTTCCCACTTCTCCCCACTCCACTGCCCCCATTCACTAGGAGAGAAATGGGGCAGTGCTTTAAACCTGATGAACAGGGATCCAAAGCCCATAAGCCTAATGGCCCAGCGGTGACATGAATTGTAACTGGACAAAACTTCCGAAGGTCCTTGTTTTTTTGTGTATGGCGATAGGAACACAAGGCCATTGGTTTGAGATGGAAGCAGAAAAGGAGCCTATTGGATTGTACTCCTAGGGCAAGCTAGGAATGAGGTGGTCTTTGGGACCCAAACCAGGCTCTTCATCTTACATATTTTTTTTTTTTATTATTTTCTTGGGAGGTGAGTGATACTTATAAGGAAATTCACAGGGAGGTTACACAATATGCATTGAGTTACAGGGAAAATTTGGGTAGTTCTAAAGGGAGTGGGTGAGCATCCGCAGTCATTCATCATACAGTTTACATGGATCCCATTTTCAGCTAGGAGTGGAGATGGGAGCATTATAATTAAGGCATGTTGCTTTTTTTTTTTTTTAATGCAAGCCATGGTTCTGTTGCCTATGCACAGACTCTGACAGCTGGTTAGGACAGGATCAGCACTTGGGGTGACTTGCCAGGAAATGGTAACTATGGCATCAGGGTGATATCTGCTTATGTTGATCCTGCAGGAACACTTGATAATTTAGATTACAAAAGTGTGAAAATACTGAGGGTGACAATATTTTTCTTTTCATTCATTGGGAGATGTATCAGAATGAGTGATGCAGGCCATTTAAGGAAGTCCATGACAGAATGCCTTGTAAAGCAAACTGTCAACACTCAGCTCCAATTAATTTTTGTTCTACCTTTAGCAAATATTTGCCAAACAATCTCCTTGGCACTGAGGATACCATGGTTAAGAAAATGAAACCACTGTGGAGGAAAATAAGTTATCTAGTTTATGTAGGTGTGAATATATACAATTGGTCTTTGAACAACATGCAATCTGAACTGCATCGGTTCACTTACACACAACTAATTTTTCTATCCCAGGGTTCCACCTTCAGAAACTTAACTCACCATGGAGGTAGATTGTTTGAATCAATCTGCAGATACAAAATCCACAACATGGAAAGCTGATTATAAGGACCTTGAACATCCACAAAAATTGTTATTTCTGGAAAAGAGGCATGAGACCCAAAGCCAATTCTCCCTCAGACCAAAAAACAAGGATAGATATGTTTTGGGGGGGGTGAATAGTTACACTCAGATTTTCAGCATGGGGTCAGCACCCCTAATTTCTAAGTCATCCAACGGTCAGCTGTAAATATAAAATTAGATCTATAAATATACTAGAATAGAGTAAAGGAGAAGGTGTACATAATCTTAGAAAGGGGAACTCTTTGGTAAGAATGCTGCAAAACTAGAAGCCTTACATGAAAAAGTTGACAGACTTGATGGCATAGAGGGCATATAGTTCCATCCTAAAAAGTTTGTGGAGACTTTTATCCAGTGAAAGTTATAATAAACTAAAAATTTCCGGAAAAAAAAGAAGAGATAGGGAGCTCTACCTGCCTGTGTGTATTTGAGAGCGCTTACAAGTGACTGTAAATATGCAAGTGTCATAATCAGGTCATTAACAGATAGACAAATGTAAAAGACCAAAGTACCTGGGAAAAGATGGCAAAATCAATAATTAGAGAGATACCGATCACAACAAAAAGTGATTTTCATTAGATTGATTATTATTTAGATGGGCATTTTTTAAACCAATATAATATTCTGTGCTAGTGATTGTGTGGGGAAACAGACACTCTCAAGCACTCTTGGGGACACTGTACTAGTATGTAATTTTAGAGGACAACATGACAGTACCTGTCAAAGTTACAAATACACAAGTCTTTGGCTGTTTTTTTTTAGTTTCTACAGCAATATTGCTGATTTATTTTACAAAATATCATTTTACATATGCAAACTAGCATTTGTTGAGATGTACACTAATTTTATTATTTATTTATTATGTATTTTTACATCATTGTTCATTTTTGTGCAAGATTTGATTTCTCCTCTCAGGTGTTGTTCCCATAAAATTCCTACCACCAAGACACCGTGAACCATCAGTATTGACTGTTGTGCTCCCCCCTCCCATTTTGATCCTATCCCCTCCTTGTCCCCTGATGAATGTCTCCAGCTTAGAGTTTGACTGCTAGTTTTGTCTTTTTGTTTTCCTGGTCCCTTGTATGGTTTCCCTATGTTCCTCTTATAAGTGAAACCATCCAATATTTTTCTTTTCCCTTCTGACTTATTTCACTGAGCATAATCCCTTCCAGTTCCATCCATGTTGCTGTGAATGGTATAAGTTTATCTTTTTGATTGCTGAGTAGTATTCAATTGTGTGAAATACTCAAGTCTTTTGATCCAATCATATCACTTCTAACAATATTAATTATCAAGAATGTAAAAAAACCACATATACATATAAAGTTTTCATTGCAGCATTAATTGAAATACCAGAAACTAGAAAGAAACATCAACCTAGAGAGGGATGGTTATCAACTATAGTGTATGTATACCAAGAATTAAAAAGAACATGAATGTATCATGTGTTCTGACAATGAGGAACCATGTCTTAATTAAAGTAAGAGTAAATCATAACGGAAAAGGATACATCAAAAACCCATAAAAATGTCCAGTTTCTTTAGTGGACACAGAAACTAACAATAAAATGATGAGAAAACACACATAACAGGAATATAGGGGAGCCAAATAAGAATGCGACATTCAGCAGGGAAGGAGGGGAGGGTAAGGGCTCAAGAGGGGGGGAGAGGGGAGCATGGGGGATTATGGTGATGGCTTCACAGGTGAACAGGTGGTGGGTAACCTATAGGGAACACACAATGATGTAAAAGATATGAATAACAAAAAATTTTAAAAAAAGATGAAAAAACAGTACTGCACTATTGTTAAGTTCAGACCCTTTTCCTATATCATTCAACCCATTAGTTTCATCCTGTAGGAATAATAAAGATATAACCAAATTTATGCACAGGGGAACTTGTAAGTACATAGAAAAATATTGCTGTAATATGAAATGAAAAAAAATCAGGTACATATGTATAGTATGATCCCAGATCCATAAAAACACATAAAAAAAGGGCAGAAATTGTCATATGCCTCAAAAAGCTAATTTCTTGCAGCCCAGAAATTCCACACCTGGGAGTCTGTATTTTTCCATCCAAAATAAAGCTCATACACCAAGATTTCTACTGCAGCATTATTTGCGATTGCCAAAACACTGGAAACTAAATGACCAGGAATTTGGGAATTGTTAGGCTAGAATTTGACATATTCATATGATTAATTATATTTTGATGATAAAAAATGTTGAAAAATAATTTTGAATGTCATGCAAAAATACCCTGTCATAACATTTAAACACAAGAAGTAAAAAGATTAACTCTTTTTAACTAAAAATATATATTCATAGAATGCAACTAAATGTAGTTGTTTTTCTTCGTGGTGGGTTATGGGTGATCTTGATATCTTCCTTTATACTTTTCTTCACTTTGCAAATTTTCTCCTATGAATTTGTGCTGATATTAACATTAGAGATAATATTTGTCTATAAGAGGAGAAAAGGCACTAGGAGTAAGATGTCTTTCAGATGTGCATTCTATTGATTTGCAGCAACCTCCCCAAAACAACGAGGCAGAAAAATTGGCTTTTAAACTTACAACAACCCATAGATCTGAGATAAAGTGAAGGGCAGACCTTTAACTGTTGATTTTACTTTTGCCAAGGGCGAACTGGTACAATAAAAATGATGTTAGGGATAGAAGGATAATTGGTTCCTTGAGGTCTGCACTCTGCTGTTTTGTAAAAGAAAATTGTGATAATGATATTTTTGAGTCAGTCAGACACAGACCTTTGGGTGTGAATGAAAACCTAAGAGAAACTGATGTTAGGACACCAAAGGATGAGAAAGCAGCCTACAATTCAATGAGGGTGAGCATAGGGGTTTTGTTTGTGTGGTTTTGTTTTTGTTAATTTTATACATGATTAAGAGACATTCATAAAATGGTTACAGAAGGGGGTGATCATTCACTTTTCAAAAGAGATGATTCTAGAGTTCCTTAACAGCAAGTTTTATTGATATATCTCTATGTTCACTTTTTAATCATTAAGACTGTCTAGAAGAACTAAGAGGAAAGGGAATAA
This sequence comes from Scalopus aquaticus, assembly GCA_004024925.1. Classification (NCBI taxonomy): domain Eukaryota; kingdom Metazoa; phylum Chordata; class Mammalia; order Eulipotyphla; family Talpidae; genus Scalopus; species Scalopus aquaticus. The sequence continues at coordinate 253,685 of PVIJ01000095.1, forward strand.
TTAGGATGTGAAGAATCATTGCCAAATTGCAGATTCTCAAAAATGAAGACAAATGATAGTAGAAATCAATAGGATTAGACATATAAACACTTGTTTCAGACATTTCTTTGAAAGTTCAGCTGCAGGGACTCCAAATTAGATTTATTTAGACTTACTAGTCAAAATAAGGTAAATGCAGAGAAACTACAAAGAGTCAGTATTTCAGTTCAATGTAAAGTTGTTTTTTTTCCTCAGTCATTAAATATATTTTCAATGGATTTGGTTACCTTCTGCTTTAATAACTCAAGTCACTATTGCGCCCCATCAGAGATCATGCCACTGCAGTAGAGTAGGGCAACTCCCATGCCCTAGAGTATTTGGTCACCTCATTCCCCCATGTGTTCCTCTTTCTGTATTTTCCATTCTAGCTGGTGGCCTCACCATATTCCATCCATCATCATCAGTTGGTAATCTAGGGGTCATTCTTGTCTTATTTCACCTTCTCACACTAAATTGGGTACAAATGAAAACGTGAGAAAAATATGTAAATGTTCCAAGTATCCCCTAATCTGTCAACTCTTACACTGCCATCCTCTCTTCAAGATCTTGCCATCTTCCATTTCATCTATTATAATGTCTTTCTTAGTAACTTCCCATATTGTTATTCTTGCTTGCCCAACTCTATTGATAGAATTAACTCAGGTTCATAGCTCAGAGCCTCATACCCTACTCAATAAACACTTAGTGGATGAGTGAATGAAAAATGTGTTATAATAAATATATAATAAAATGCCAATCAATGTGTGCCTTTGCTCACTTATACTCCACTCCTTCTTTATGCACAGCGTAAAACTCAAATGCTTCAGCCTGCTATCACCCTGACAAATATCTTCAACAATATTTATACATTCAGATCTTTCTACTAAATTATTCTCTTCCTGTTATTTTTATCTTATGGAAATATCAACATGTAACCATATTTACCTACAGGGATTTTCATGGAAATGTTATCAAATAGGAAATATCTATTCCTTTTGTATAGTAGATCCCAAATGCTGTATGCATGGATTTGAACTAGAACAGTGGTTCTCAAATGTTATTGCTCATCAGAATCAGCTGGAGGACTTGCTAAGACACAGATTGATGAGTTCCTCTTCCAGAGTCTATGACACAATCAATCTGGAGTTGGGCCAGAGAATTTGCATTTCTGTCCATGCCCAGATGCTGCTGCTGGTCTAGAAGATCTCTGAGCCAGATTACCTAAAATCTCCCCTTAGCTGTGATGGTCAATGATTTGAGTATTATAAATATCTGTAAGGCATTTGCTTATAACTCAGGATAATTTTATCCAAAAGGGTATTATCTGAAGTGATGATTTGTTTCCAAGCAGATCAGAAAACCTTTACCAAATGCTGCAGAAGGAATGATGGTATCTGAGGGGACATATTTTTATACTTTGGACCTCAGAAAGAAAAGAAAGAAAATCTATCTCTGGTTCTACATAGTCGTTAAGTTCTAACATTCTAGTGGTTAAGAATATGGGCTTTGTGGTTATAAATATCTATGTTGAGGTCCAGGCCTGCCACTGCTGTGAAATCCTGGGCAATTCACTTAAACTCAATGAGCCACAACTTCTTCACACTTGAAATGTAGTTGGGAATAGATCTAACTCACAGGTTCGTCAAAAGAATTCAAAAGGCTAATTATGCAATGTGTTTAGCTAGATGCCTGACACATAGTAAAAGTATAATCAATGATGCTTTAAAAGTTCAGCAGGTAAGAATCTTGGTCAGTGGAATCACTAGGAAGGGCTGTAATTTATCCATTTTTGTGAGATTCAATTTTTCTTACGAGTACATATTCTATCCCTTGACAAAAAAAGAAAGTCAATTTAGTTCTCATCCAACTTCCCTTGCTTCAGAACTTGGGTGATGTCTTGGATAGTGTTTGGGACTACCAAGTTCATTCCAGGTCATCATCTATTGTCAGAGCACAGGGGGAGTTCCCTCACCCCCTGGGTTCTTCTAAGGCTGAATGAATGAACACACGCATTAACATCAGACAGATCAGTGGGAGAAAAAGCCAAAATTTAGTAACATGCATATGGGGAATTTACATGGCTGTAGTTTCTAAGGTAAAATGGGGGCAAATAAGGGAATTATATTGTGTACTAAGGAGCCCAAGGCCTCGAGAAAAGAGAAACATTCCAAACCATAGACCACTTCAAGTTCTGCTTTTTGTCATTTGCCTCCTTGCCACCCTTGGAGACATAGGAAAAATCTCAGCTGCTGTTTTGTTCTACTCTGAACCTAGGAAATGCACTGGATTTGTCTAAGAACCTTCCTCTGTGGTTTCCTAGGGGGCCCCGGAAATTGTTGGCTTGTTTTAAGCTTCTCCCTGTGAGGTGTGGGCTCTGGGACCTGTCTCAGTCCAGCTTGTCGCTCTACCACTTCTCTTCTCCTCCTGGGCCTTGCTTTGATAGGGTGGTGGGGTCTCACTGCGCTCTTAAGACCCCACCCAGAAAGGGAGACCCAGTTGTCTCAGTTTTGAAATCACCAAGACACTCGGAGACTCTCTTCACTTTCAGGCCAGGTTGGAAGATTGAGTGAGGGAAGCAAGCAACAAGGCCCATTTCTCTGAAAACCTTGAGTACCTGCATCTCAGTTCCCTTGTTGCCACTCTGAGTAGCTTTCCCCTCCCCCTAGCTTTTTTTTTTAAATAAACTTTTTTATTTTCTTACATTGTTGTTCATTTTTATACAATATTTATATGTTCAGGTGTAGTCTCATAAGTCTGCCACCAGCACAGCACCCGTGAACCATCACCATAATCCCTTGTGCTCTTCCTTCCCCTATTTTGACCCCCCTCCACCTCCCTCTCCTTCCCTTGCTGTGTGCCTCAGCTCACACTAAAATTGAAGCTCAGGCTAATTTTACCTCATTCCAGGAATGAACAAAATTGGTTCTGCCTAATTCAAATTTTTCCCTTATCTTTGGGACTGGCTTTTGAAATTCAAAAGTCAAAATATGATGATTGTAAAATTTTCATTCTGTCCTTGAGGCATTGAAAGTTATTGTCCAAAAAAGACAAAGGCAAAAGTACGACCAAGAATAAAAAAAGTAGGAAATAAAGACACATAATATAATACTTCAACATTTTATTGGATATTATCATCATTAATCATAATCACTGTCACCATCATTATAATCATCATCCTCATCATTTCTCCTTCACAGACCCATATTGGTTTGGGCAGAAATTTCCACCCTGCCTCTTCTTCTTTACCTTCCTTCAACCTCACACCAGTATATCAATACACAGGGCTTTTCTGCACCCATTTCCTTCAACTGAAAAGGGTAGGAACTACTTTATACTCAAAGAACTAATTTGTAGTTGATTATGAAAAGTACTTGACTACTTGTTTTTACTGAAGACTAAAGAAAGAAGAACTCTCACTCTTACAATAAAAACATCAGACAATGTTGTGATTTATTTTTTTAACCCTGCAGGAGCACTGAGGTTACAGGACAACCAGATGGCCTGAAATATGAACGACGGATGTCAGCGGTGAAAGAGGTAAGCTGGCACTGATTTAACTGGAGAAGTTGTAATTGAACAGCAGGAGGGAGATTGTGAAGCTCCTGGAGAGCTTCAGAAAAGGGGGTTTTCTGCAGTTTCTTCAAAGTTTTTCCTGTGCACCTCACTGAGTCTCACAGAAAAGATTGGCGAGAATGCTAAGAAAAGTGTCCCTTGAGCTACTGATGTAGGGAAATGGAAGAACACTAAATGAGGGAGGGTCACAAAACTCTAAGACTCTTATCTCGCCTCTCACAGACCAAAAAGTTTAACTCTGTGGGAAGGACAACAAATGTGCTTTAGGACATTGGTGGAAATCCACTATGGCTAAGTGAAGAGAACAGAGAGGACAAAAACTCCTACACTTGAGGGAAAAGTAGAAAAGTCTAGGGAACAGACTATAACTGAAAGAGGAGGAGGAGGAGGAGGAGAAGGAAGAGAAGTAGAAAGTTACAACTCTGAAACCCTGGCACATGGTTCCTGTCAAAATACTGAGGCTTAATGAGAAAAACAGAGACTCCTCCTCCTTACAACAGCCAGGCTAATAAGCATTAATACCAAGTACTCATGGAATGCTGCTGAGAGAGAGAGACAGAAGAAGAACACAAAATGGAGACCTTCTCGGAGACACAGTGCAAAAAAAAAATAAATAAATAACAACAACAACAACAACAAAAAATCCCTAAACTGATGGTATTCCTTCATATAGTGGACATTGAGATTAACGCTTTTGCAAATTAGCATATTCCCTAAATACAAGGTATCACTGGATCACTTTGAAGCCTGTGGTATACTGAGGGAGAACATAGCAACATTAAGCCCAGCATTTCTAGTTAGAATACCCCAAAATTAATTGCAGACACCAAACCACAAATTCAGGAAGTTCTGAAATACCCATGCACTGTAAATGCCAAACACATATAAGCACACACCTGGTCATTCAAAAAAGAGATCCTTTTTTTTAAGATTTATTTATTTTATGAATACAAGAGCTGGGGTATAGGCCAGAGGTGTAGGGGGTGTTGAGAAGATTGACCAGAGAAAGAGTGGTGAGCAGAACAGGTAGACTGACTGAAATACACTGCTGAGGGGAGTAGCAGGAGAGACAGGAGAGGTCTGCTGCACCATATAGGAATCTCCCTGGCTGGGGATTGAACTTGTGCTGCAGCTGCCCATAGCTTCATAGCACTGAGACTTAATGCCTTGCGCCACCACGGAGGCCTTGAAGACAGTCAAAGGAAAAAAAAGATACATAAAAAGATGAGCATGTGATAAGAATTCCAACAGATCACTTGTCTTAACCATGATTTCAAAAATAAGTACAGACTTAACCTGACAAAAACTGAGGGAATTCATTGCCAGCAGATTTACTCTACAAAAAAATGTTCAAGGAAGCTGTTCCACAGGCAAAAGAAATATGATACGAGACAGAAATTTGGATCAACATAAAAAATGAAGAGCTCTGAAAATAGAATAAATGAAGGTAAAATGAAATTGACTTCATTTTATATTTAGTTGCTCTCAAAGTTAAACTGTCTGAAGCAAAAATAGATGCAATGTGTTGAGTTTTTGTAGCAAATGTAAAAGTTAAAATATCAATTAAGCAAGAATGAAAGGAAGGAGTACAGAATATTCTGTAGTCTTTAATTTCACATGAAATGGCATATTGTTTGAAGATAGACCCTGATTAAAGTTAGATGTTGTAAATCTTCGAGTAAGCACAAAATATTTTGGTGAAAACACATAAATAATAACCCAAGAAAGGAGATAAAATTGAATCACAAAACATGTTCTATTAACTCAAGAGAAGTCATAAAAAATAGGAAAACAGAAAGAAAAAATATCAGATACAAAGGGCTAGCAAGATGATAGATTTAATCCAGTATTATTGATATCATATGAAATGTGAGTGGTCTAAACACAGTAATTAAAATATAGAGGTTGTTAAAAAGCAAGATTGGATTGTTGCAAGATTGGTTGTTGGAAGCAAGAGGTTGGATAAGAAGCAAGATTCAATTCTATGCTGCCTACACAAGAAACCAAATTTAAATATAAAGACATAAATAGATTGTAAATAAAGATCTGGGGAAAGATATACCATGCAGACAATAATGAAAAAGAGTGAAAATATATTATTATCAAACAAAATATTATTCAGAGCAAGGGATATTATAAGGAATAAAAAAATAGATAAAAATAAAGCCTTCAATTCTCCAAGAAATTATAAAGATCCTATATACATATGCACCCAACAGTAGAGCTTTGAAATGTGTAAAGCTAACACTACAGAATTAAAGGAGAAAGAGAGAAATCTTTGTTTGACTGCATTAATTGTAGGTTGATTGCTTTGTTGTTTTAACAATTCCCCAGAGCAGAATAGAGAATGAGAATTGAATGGAGACAGGAAGTCAGAGCCATGAGCAATATTGAAAATGTACCTCAGTAATTTGTGGAAATGTTGGGAGAGCATCAGAATCTTCAGGAAATGGAACAGGCATAGGAAAGAAGGATCAGTTCCACCCCATTCCCTCTTGGGTTCCAGGAAAGAAGAGGCTTTGGCTCATTGGGCACATTATGGTTTGGAGATATAGGCCATTACCTCAGAGACACAGTCTACAAATGATATGCCAGAAAGACAGTTAAACCAATGCTTTGTATAACTCTCAGAGGCTGTACAAGGATCCCCTTAGAATGAAAAAGGAGGATCCCAGTGAATTATGAAATTGATGTTTGTCTCTGATTTTGGCAAGGAATGAAATCTTGCATAGTCTAAGAAGAATTTCCCATTTGACTTAATTTCTGTGTTTTGAAATCCCTCAGAAAACATGAGCATGACCTTACACCTTGTATTTTAAAAATCAAGCTTCTCTAACTGAAAAGAGCAGCCCGAAACTGCTTGTTGCTAGACAACTCTGCCTCTGACAAGAGGTTAGTGATCCCATCAGGGGCTAGTTTCTTCTTCAGCAAGGCTGTTTTAGGGGTGAAATTGACATATTCAGGAAGCTTAGTAGAAACTCTTGGTGGAAGAGGGCAAAGATCTAATTACTTTACTCACGGTTGTGTGACTTTGTTGGAGCTCTGTGGTTGTTCACACCTCAGGACATGTTAATAATTACTGGACTATTTTACTGAACAAAATTCAGCTCTTGGAATGCCAGGGGGTTCCTTAACAGCACTGGTCAAAGTGAAAAATAAGATCAGAATGCACTGGAAGAGTTTAGAAACCTGAACTCCATGTTTTCAACCATATTCATAGAGCCAGAAGATTCTGAAAAGGTACTTAGGCATTAAGAAAATGAGAGGAAAGCTGAGGGAACAGGGTTCTAAGCCCTCTCTCACCCTTCCAAGCAGAGCAGTGCTGCCTGTTTTTTACTTGGATAGGTCTCCATATGAGATTTAATTTAGAAATTGGCTAGCCCAGATCGACAATTTGTGATTCAGTCCAGGGATGACATTTTGCTGTTGTTATTGAAGAGCCAGAAAGTAAATATTTTAAATTTGGGGGGCACATATGATCTCTGTCCTTATGGAATAAACCACAGTATTTAGCTAATTAAATACTGTGTCAAGCATGGCGAATATTCTAAATTACAACTTTTTAAATAAATGTGAAATGATTTCACCCTAATACTTTTCCAAGTGTTCTTTTACTCTCTTCATTTAGAGTAGTTTTTCCTTGATAAATATTTTTTACAAGGCAAATTCAATAAGTTGTTTCCTTATAGATTCTTTTGACTATTTAACTAATTTTAGATGATGAAAATCATAAACCTCCTCAATTTAGTTTAAGCACAAAATATAAATGTGTCCAATCCATCAGATATTCCCAAATATCAACAGAATACAAACGCAAATAAAGAATTACAAAATGAATTTGTGTATACCATTTGAGAACCCACCATTTATTTTGTTCTAATCCACCCTGGTTTTCTTAGGTGAAAGTTTCAATATCTTCCTGTTAGCAAATTCTGTTTTCGATAATTTCCATTCACTCAAAGTTTCTAAAAGTTGAACCTAAAATTTAACAAATGATCCCTCAATTGTTGAATGTGTTGACTGAGGATTTTGGGTTGTTCTGAATAAAGAATAACCAAAATTAAAGGACCAATAGCATGATATTGGAGGTCCTACCTAGAGTTCTTAGGCAAGAGAAAGGAATAAAATTGCGTTCAAATTGGAAATGAAGAAATAAAACAATCACTATTTGCAGATTACGAGATAATCAAAACCACTATGATATACCACCTCACACCTGTGAGGATGGCACACATTAAAAATACAGGCAACAACAAATGCTAGAAAGGATGTGGAGAAAAAGGAACTCTACTACACTGCTGGTGGGAATGTGAATTGGTCCAACCACTATGGAAAGCTGTATGGCGATTCCTCAAACTACTAAACATGGAGCTTCCATATGACCCAGCAATACCACTTTTGGGAATCTACCCAAAGGACACAAAAACACTAATCCAAAAGGATACATGCACCCGCATGTTCATTGTGGCACTGTTCACAATAGCAAAGGTAGGGAAGCAACCCAGATGTCCAAAAATAGATGACTGGATCAAGAAGATGTGGTACATATACACAATGGAATACTATTCAGCATTCAAAGAAGATAAACACATGCAATTTGCAGTGACATGGATGGAATTAGAGGGGATCATACTCAACCAAACAAGCCAGAAAGAAAGAGAAAAATATCAGATAGGTTTCACTTATAACAGGACTATAGGGAAACCAAATAGGAGAGACATTTGGGGGGGTGGGGGGAAGGGGAGGATAAGGGCACAAAATGGAGTAGAAAAGAACACAAGGGACCACGGAGATGGATTACGGGTGAATTGGTGGTGGGTTACCCAAGGGGAATACAAAATGTAAAAGATATAAATAACAATAAAAATATATATTGGAAAAAAACATTGAAAGAAATCCACTAAATAATCCACTAGAGAGCTATTAGAAACAATAAAGCAATACATTAAAGTGGCAGGCTACAAGTTCAATATACAAAAGTCTGCTGAGTTCTTTTATGCCAACAACAAACTAAGAATCAAGAAAAAAATCTCATCTATAAACTCACCGAAGAGAATTAATACCTAAGAACTAACTTTAAAAAGATGGTGAAAGACCTATACAAAGAAAACCATAAGATATTATTAAAAGAAATAAATGAAGATGCAAGGAAATGTAAAGGTACTACATGCTCAAGAATTAACATTATTAAAATAGCCATAAATATTCAGATTTATTGCAATCCCTATCAAAATTCCAATAGCTGTCTTCAAGAAAATAGAGCAAACAGTACTGCAGTTTATATGTATCCAGAGTAGCCAAAGCAATTCTGACCAAAAAAAGAATGGAGGTATTATACTTTCAGACTTCAACTTATACTGCACAGTAATAGTAATAAAAATGGTATGGTATTGGAATAAAAATAGATATTCAGATCAATGGACTAGAATAGAGAGCACAAAAATAAACCCACATTCCTATGAACAGTTAACTTACAGCAAAATTATGGACTCCCTCTCACCAACGCTGATTTAACTATTGAGACGGCTGAATGGATCCCAGTTGAATTGGACTCATATTGTCATCAGCAGAGACTGATGCATATGTGACACATGTGACACATCTTGAAGGATGTTAGTTGGTGAAGATTTAAAATATCAAATGACATCCACCTTGATATTTTAAACTCACTGAACCTAGCCCAGTTTGGGTTTGCATTCCCTGCCTTGAGTTCCTTGATTAGCAGAATGGGCTTATAGTCTGGTTTATTGTCACAGAATTCTACATTGCCTTTGATCAGCATACCCATAAGTTCAGATAATCGTGAAATCCATTGAGTTTATCATAAACTATATGACTCAGAAGTTGGTCATCTGATAAGATACTGGAGTTTTCTCCCAAAGGTATCAGAGTTCCACTATTGTCTTGTAAGAGATGGTTGAAGCAACAGTCATTTTATGGTCTGGAAATCAAAGGATAAAGGCAGGAGTATCCCCTTTCGCCATAAGTCCAAATAACACATTTGGAAAAATTGTGCACTATGACTTCACAATTTTAGACACTGTTGGCCTAAAACTTCTGGTTGCAGGGCTGGATACTAAAAGGGTATAGGCTAGAGTTACACTACTCCTAAAAATCACTGTCCCTACTTGGTTGTTTCGGGCTCCTTGTACAAATAAACTTGCTATTTTGCTTATTTACAAATACTGAGCTATTATACTGCCAGAAATAACTGCCCTTAATTACCATGAAAATACTTGGTTCCTTCTACCTGATTGTGCCAGTGAGAGTAATATCTGAAATCAGTGGATTCACTGGGAAACCCATTGGCACTCCCACATTCAGTGGTAACCTCACTTGTACGTTATAACAACCATGGCACATAAAAGGTAACCAGTTCAGTTACCTTCAGTTGTCTTGGGCATAAAATCTTGTGACCCTACCAGACAAACAACCTAGACTAGGCAGAATCTCTGGCTCAAGATAAAGGGAATCTAGAGCAGGTGGTATGAAATGAACTTGATGACTATCGGCTAGATGTGAAAGTACAAGAGCAGGACTACATGAGACCCCCCAATCCATACTCTTCTGTCTTTGTTACTTTGATGTAAGTAGCATTTGCCTGTACTTCTTTCTTGAAGGTTTTTCAGTATTGTTTTCAAAGTATAGTTTGCTACCTCCAACATAACCCCTCCGCGCTAGGGAATTAACACCCTTAGGAGGAAGTCCTTTGCCACTGACTGAACAAAGTCAGGGAGTAGTCTTCGCAGTTACCTCACACTGTAAGTGGGAAAATCAGAAGGCAAGCATTTCACACTGGCTTCCAGAGATTGTGTTACCAAGTTTTGGGGTTCATTGGTTTCTAACTACAGCCATGAAGGAATTCAATACCACATCTAGGCAAAGCAAAACAAAAGAGACAGTGCATTGAAGAAGAGGTCTGAGTGGGTAGAATCCATGGAGAACAAATTCTAGTGATAGAGACTCCTGACATAAACGGGGTGTAAGAGGTTGCTCACTTCATCCCTTTCTGGGGTTTATCCTATAGGCACTCCTGGGGTATTGGCTTATCAGCCTGAGCAGGAGTTTCTAAGTCGTTTCCGTTCCTGCTGTGCTCCAGTGCACAAGTAATATAGTTTTATCAGCCCAAGCAGCAGGTTGGGGAGCTGGGGCGGGGGTGGGGTGGGGGTTCCTGCCTTCCCCACTAGGCATTTCCTGGCTCCCCCTGGGCTTTATCAGCCCTGGCAAGTGTTTCCTGGGGTCCTGGGTATGTTGGCATTGATCTTCTCTAGGCATCACCCTCTGACTGCTCTAACCACCTAGCATTTGTCCAGTTCAGCTAAGCTTCAGTTGCGACAGGCAAGCTGGCTTGATTCTGCACACTTCTGTTACTCTCCCTGCCTCACATCCCGACTATTCTATTTGGATTTTCCTTTACTTCCCAAATAAGCTACTGGTATGTGAATCGTTTTTCTTAGAATCTTCTTCGGGGAAAGCAGAAAAATTAGAAAAAGATAGGGGTTATTGTCGATTGTCTTTCAGACATTCATGGGCTAAACTGAGAAACTGGTTGGTGCCCAGGTATCTAACACCTTAGTAAATGAGAACCTCACGGAAACTGGAAGTATAAAGCTCTTTAAATCCATTCTAGATTATTTTAATGCAAATATTAAAATACTAACTAAACATGAAAACTCCAAAACAAATGCCAAGCTGAGTGGGATAATGAGATTTTCCCGGGCAAAGTGGGTTGGATGGCCACCCTACAAATACACTTAGAACCTGACAATTCTTTGCAATTTGAACTGACCTCATCATTTGGACTTCATTTTTGGTTTCCTTTTCCTATAAGCTCCAAGTAACATACTTCTGGGTGTTCTATGTTTTGATTGTTGTCCTTTGCCCATGCTAAAGATAGCTCTAATCTCCCTTTTCTGGGTTCAGGATTCTGGGTTCTAATATGATTTGAACCTTCACTATGTAACTCAACATCCAACAATCACAAGTCTCTTAAATATTTGAAGTCAGTAAGTATTGTCTAGCCTTATTATTTTTTATGAATGAGCTCTATACCTTTTGGGTTTTTTTTTCTATATGATCTCTTTTCTATCTTTTGATACCCTTTATACATCTCAATTTCCCTGCACATCAAAAGATCTTGAATAGATCCAACATATTAGGGGGGCATCCTCATCTGATTAAGAAGCAAACCACTTCTAAATAACACAGATTTTATTTCAATGTCCAGTCTGAACATTGATCGAACTTGACCGAGCACCATGGCCCTTGGGTATAACGCCTGTCTCAACTGTGGGAAGCAGAGTGAAGCCCAATTCACACATCCTGTAGCATTAGCAAGAAAGGGCATTTTAATTGAATTCCAAGGCAGTTAGTTTGGGTCTTGGAAATTCATCACCGCCTGTGGGTGGCCTCTTGAAAGGGGTATGTGTGGTGTGTGTGTGTGTGTGTGTGTGTGTGTGTGTGTGTGTGTATTTCTTTTCTTCTTTTGGATGAGTCTAGCTGAGAGATGTTTGTTGTACTGAGTCATACAAACAAATACAGCTCTTGCCCCAGCCATGTTCCTGGATTATCAACTTTACATAATATCCCTTTCTTAATTATGAAAGGGGCCAAGGCCTACTTAGCAACAGGATATTCACCTAGTGCTAGAGTCGACTCCTTCTTGACGCCTGATGAATCTCAGAGAAGAAGACTAGTCTGTGTTTTTCACTTGTGACCTCACCTCTATGTCCTTCCAGAATGGCACAGTTAAAGCATTTTAACTGAGAAATTTAAAAATATCCCAGACAGCAAAATTTAACGATCAAAATATTCCACCTTCAGGGAAGAGTAATTATAGGCCTCCTGTCTCTTCTATCTTTTGTGAAAAGTGTACACGGTTATCTCTGTTTTTTTTCTCATTAAAGGAAAACAGTTTTGTGTCTATAGAGACAATTATAGACAATTATTTCATTTTGGGAGTCTGGGGCCCTCCAAGGTCAGCTCTGATTAGTGTCCCCTGAGGGAAAAGAAATTAAATGCTTTGTGTTATCAATTCAAAGACTTTCTTGAAGCTCATATATTTCCCTGAAATAGAAACCCAACCGGATCGTGGGATCAGGAATGGCTTCTCTAAGAATTTAAAGGCTGAGTTTAGAAAAGAGAATTAGAACATAACATTGTCACCTGGCTGGGATCCATGTCACCACTAACTAGTGCAGAGCAAACTTGACTCTTCAATGAGCTCACAGC